>JAVTVY010053649.1:0-27358 GCA_036873755.1 Hanleya hanleyi
AAACTCACCCCCACGCACCCCAAAATGTCCACTTTCGCTACTACTCGTACCGATGACGTCACCGATGACGTCACAGATGACGAGAACATCCCTCAAATCGGAATGTACACCCCGAGAAGTACAAGATGACACCTTCCAGGACGCATTCGAGCCGTGAATAGCCCATCTCGATCCCAAATACCTTCATGTACTGCCCGAAAATGGTCACTTTCGCTACTACTCGTACCGATGACGTCACCGATGACGTCACAGATGACGCAGACATCCCTCAAATCGAAATGTACACCCCGAGAACTACAAGATGACACCTTCCAGGACGCATTCGAACCGTGAATAGCCCCTCTCGACCCCAAATACCTTCATGTACTGCCCGAAAATGGCCACTTTCGCTACTACTCGTACCGATGACGTCACCGATGACGTCACAAATGACGGGAACATACCCCAAATCGGGGTCTACACCCCGAGAGCTACAACATGACACTTTCCTAGACACATTCGGACCAAAGATGGTCCATCTCTACACCAAATAACATCCTTCACTACCCCAAAATGGCCACTTTACTTACTACAACCAACTGCGCATGCGCAGATTAACGCGACATGCATTCAAAAACACACCATTCTGACTCTACCCCACACAAGCTTCACATTGCTGCCTCACACGACCCATTCGAACCGTGAATAGCCCATCTCTATCACAAACACACCCCTACATAGCACCCAAAATGCCTGTTTTCTATACTACGGGCCAGGCTGCGCATGCGCAGACTATTGAACACGGACGAACCATTAGTGTAGTCAAGTGCTCCTCCACGAGAGCTTCAAAAAAAAGACCTCACTCGACCTCATAGGAGCATTAGGGACTCACCTAGACTCCAACATGTCCACCCCATATGGACCTATACACCCATAGCCATGCAGTATAGGCCTATGGGCCTACCCAGGCCTCGGTGACTTTTTTCAAAAATTTCACCGATTCGCACGGGGACACTTCCTATGGTGTTTGCCTTGACGAGACGTGAAAAACAAATCCAAACAACCCTACCGCAAATATATAGAAGCACGTTTCCCAGTGGGACAAACATTGATCCTATACCCTCAGTATGGGAATATATATTTATATATATATGTCTATATGGGGCTATATCGTACTTTTTCAAAAATTTCACCGATTCGCACGGGGACACTTCATAACATGTTCTAAATGACGAGACGAGTAAAACAAATCCAAACAACCTTACCGCAAATGTATAGAAGTACGTTTCCCAGGATGGCCCTATACTCCCCATACCTCATATAGGCATTTTTGCGTAATTTAGGATCAAGTCCGTGTTCCGTATTTTTTCAGGAAAAATTTTACATGCACCCACCCATGCTTGAAATATACTTCACTTTGATACCTCATACAACTCCATCGACCCATTAGTGCTCCCCTAGCTCCAAAACGTCTAGCAGGACCCATACAAGGTCCAGTTTTCGACACTAGGTGACCACATCCCGACGAAATGGCCAGTTTTCGACACCGGATGTGCCGCCATCTTGAACATACGTGCCGCCATCTTGGATATGGCCCATAATGCACCGGGTCAAAATACTCGCTTCTGATTGGCTGACAGCTCTGTGACGAAATTGAAATACTCGCTTCTGATTGGACGAGAGCTCCGCATTGCATCTGCGCATGCGCATAATGATATTCCTACCGCACACCCAACCCATCAGATGCCCCTTCACGAATGCTTCACTTTAATACCTCACTCGATCCCATTGGACCATTAGTGGCTCCCCTAGCCCCAACACGGCTATTTCCATACCCTTCGGCCGCCGCGCATGCGCAGAATGACGCTATTTCAAATCCGCTAGTCCAGTCAGATGCCCCTACACCTAAGCTTCACTTTGATACCTCACTCGATCTCATTGCACCATTATTGGCTTCGCTAGCTCCCAGCACGGCTATTTCCATACCCTTGGGCCACCGCGCATGCGCAAAATGACGCTATTTCAAATCCGCTAGTCCAGTCAGATGCCCCTTCACCTAAGCTTCACTTTGATACCTCATTCGATCCCATTGGACCAGTAGTAACTCCCCTAGCTCCCAACACGGCTATTTCCATACCCTTGGGCCACCGCGCATGCGCAGAATGACGCTATTTCGAATCCGCTAGTCCAGTCAGATGCCCCTTCATCTAAGCTTCACTTTGATACCTCACTCGAGCCCATTGGTCCATTATTGGCTCCCCTAGATACCAAAACGTCTATTTCCATACCCTTCGGCCACCGCGCATGCGCAGAATGACGCTAGTTCAACCCACTAGTCCAGCCAGATGCCCCTTCACATAAGCTTCAGTTTGATACCTCACTCGACGCCATTGGACCATTATTGGCTTCGCTAGCTCCAAAACGGCTATTTTCATACCCTCGGGCCACCGCGCATGCGCAGAATGACGCGATTTCAACCCCACACCCAGCCCATTACATGCCCCTTCACGAATGCTTTACTTTGATACCTCACTCGACCTCACTGGACCAGTAGTCACTCCCCTAGCTCCAACACGGCTATTTCCACATGGTTGGTCCACACGAGTTGTCTCCCTTGCGTCAATGTGTGCAGATGGCGCTACGGTCGACGCCGTGCTATGTAAAGGGCATCCCCACACCATCCTGGAGCCGCCATTTTCTTTGTTTACGTTTTGCGGAGATACACGGGACAATAAACACTCGACCCTAGGGTGGTACAGATGCTAGACTGATCCTATTAACATGGTACAACACCTATAGATTATGTTTATTACTATTATATGGCTTAAGAGGTTTTTTTGAGGGTAATGTGAGAGTTTTTTTCTCCCCGTGACGTCCCCACCGCTTCGTTTGCTCCCTTGCACCGTCTAAAAACACCGCCATTCTACAAGTAATTAATTAAAATTAATTAATTAATTTATTTATTTGAAATACTAGTACCCATCCTCCGTATAGCAGAACTATACAACCCAGAACAAGTGTAGACATGCCTTGATCACGTGATCGTCATTGGGAAACCCCCACTGGGAAACCCCCACTGGGGAATCCCCCGAAAAGTTCCTCCTCAATCCTCCCCCGGGGGGAACAAAAAAGTAGGTCAATACGACTCGTAATCACCTTTATATACTACTTCCGTGCCACTATAGTGAAATGATGTTAAAAATGGTGCCCTGTGACTGTAACGGCGTGAGAAAGTGTAGGGATGGGGGAAAAATCACCCCACGGGTAATGTTCGAATGCGTAGAATAACTTCCCACTGATAAAATCCGAATTATCAATCAGTATTAGATTACAGACTGTCTGGTGAATTGAGTAGAAAAATCTTAATTCTCGCCCTCAAACTTTGAACAGAATGAAATAAACAGCCTGGTCACTAGATCCTGCATCTTCTCTAGACAAGTCCAAGTCATATGCTCTGTGATGCGCATACAGAGCTTGTGATATACGTACAGAGATTGTGATGTACGTACAGAGCTTGTGATGTATGTACAGAGATTGTGATGTATGTACAGAGCTTGTGATGCAGTGAACTTGACTGGTGAAGATGTCGAGCCTGTGTTATATATGAAGATATGTAAAACGTATGAATGTCAAAATTTACTTCAGTGTCGATGGTAAAATAGTCGTACCTGCATTGCGGATTCGTTCATCGTTTATCTGTTTGTTCAGCGGCACGAATAGAGCTCGGGTTTTCTGACGCATTGCATCTGTCCTGGTGAACATTTAAACAATAAATTATGTAGATTGAGGCCTTGCTGCATAATACATATAGATCACATTTTCCTACGAAGTAGGCTACCATCTGCAAATTGTCCGGTAGTCAATCAGTCAGTGAGTGAGTGAGTCCATCCGAATCCTTTCGTCGGCAAAATAAGGAGAACCGTTGACATTAGAACCTTGATTTTTTGCATGAAGGTGCATTAGGGGACTGTTTTCAGCAAGTTCTGAGCTGACCTACTTTTGATGAAAATTTCTGGTGATTTTTAATGAAAATCACTGGTGATTCTGACTTGGGCTGTGCCCATCTTATTATAGGCAGGATTTCAACTTGGAGCGGGGGGATTTCAAGGGCTCAGTGCGCGTCTGAGTTCTAATGCCTACCCTACTTCGTAGGTCCTGTGACGTTAGTCACACTGCCTAAGCACAAGAGTAGTCCGTCGTGAGAGAAACATACACAGTAAAAATGTGTTTCAAAACCGCAGAAGTGGTAGCCTCGAAACACCAACAGAAGTGGTTCGAAACAACAAAATTGCTTGCAGCTTGTTGTGACTGACCAGCACGTTTGGTGTTCGAAACACTTTCTTGTTACAGTGTGCATTCATACAAAAACATGTAAGTTGAGGCTTTGGTGATGAGTATATGCGTTTGAGCTCACAGGGCCTACGAAGTAGGGTAGGCATTAGCATTCCGAAGCGCTCTGAGCTCTTGGAAATCCCCTTGCCCAAGTTGAAATCCTGACTATATCAAGATGGGCACGGCCCATGTCAGAATCACCTGAGATTTTCATCAAAAATCACCAGAAATTTTCATCAGAATTCGGTCAGCTCAGAACTTGTAACACAGCAGGTCTTATGCTGCCATTTTATAGTGCTGTCCCACTGAAATATCATGCCGTAGGCAGACATGACACCCCACTCAGTCACAGTATACTGACACCGAGCGAACCAGTCCTTGTTCTATCCTCTCATTGCTGAGCGTAAGCGAGGTAGCAACAAGTTTTATTTTTCAAGTCTTTGGCATGACCCGGCCTGGGATTGAACCGAGTACTTACCGCTTACGAGGCCGACGCTCTAACCATCAGGCCACCGCAGTGCGGTCTTCTTGATGAATCATATCTCTATTTGTATTCAATTGGTCATTGCATTTTCTTCGAGATTGACATTTCAATGTGTAAACGTCAAGAAAAATATAATTTTGCAGATTTTGGAGTGAGAAATAAAATCGGCTTTATCACCATCATACACAAACGCATCTCCCCAATGTTAACGTCACATATCCTTTGAGCCTTTTCGAGTAACACATACGTTCGAGTAATATTTGTGCACCTTGGTGACTAATGCGTACATGTATATTCAAGCAAAAACATGTTAGATGAGACCTTGGTTAGCCATACATACATTTCGGTATTTCAGTTGAGTCCGTTCTCTCCTATTGTTGGTGATTGTAAGCTGATGATCTCGGTGTACCGTATCTTCCTGCTATTCACTGGCAGGTGGACCTGGTGGAAAAGACGAAGTTCGTTGTTGTTTTTCTGCAGTTTGATGAAACTGGATATAAACCCGGTGTGATGGCTGAGAATGTCCTAACCATTAGTGCCCCTTCTGATATCCTTGCCCATTACAACTAAGGACGAACGGTTATTCCTAATGTAGATAAAAGTGTCCTAGCTGAGTTAGGGGATAGGAGCCGGACACTTTTAGCAACCGGACATTCTTAGCTTCCACACCGGTACCTAGCAGTATGTGTTCGTACAATTTTGATTAACTCTAAGAGGGACACCAAAAAATACAAATATATGCCGGCATATTGTTTACGATATATGAAAAGAGCGAGAAAACAGGAAACGGTGTTGAGAGTCGGTGTCCAGACTTCAGTGATTACTTAATAATTTTGTACCAAACTTATCCAAAATCTCTCGGAAATACCCATAAAATCGATCAATCGCGATTGTTCGATTTACATATGAGACACCCCTCTGAAAAACACAGACAGATGCAAGTGAGGCCAAAGTTATTTTGCATCAATACTCTCAGTGACATCGGGATGAAGCTATTAAATTTGCCGGCAGATTAATGTAGTATTTGCTGAGATCTGGCCACCCGCTCTCAAACGCTGTTTCCTACCTTCACTCTCTTCGAAGACACAGTATGGCGGCATGTAATCTCGACCCCAAGCCGCCCGTTGTACATTGCGATAGCTTAATTCGGAAAAGGTTTTATCTCCCTTGTTCCACAATGGGCGTGTTGGTGCAGAGAACTTCCAGTAAGTACCAAAGGCCCTCACAATTAGTTTTAGTAATTAAATATTCTATTTTTCTGGAAAAAAACCCCTCTCTAATGTACATGTATTTCGGATCTATCGGGACAATATAAACAGAATAGTTATTCAAACTAATATTCTAGTTTTCGCTATATTATTCAAAATAATTGCGGGTGCCTTTGGTAAAAGTGAAATCGAGGCGGCTGGTTCACGGGAGTAGCTTTTCATACCTTTAACCCTAAAGAGCGGTAGTTAATCAGGAGGAAGATCAGACACTTTCCGAAAGGGCTGTAGGTCACAAACCTCCATTGACGTGGGTGGGTCCAAGATTATTATCAGGACTTGACTTCCGGCGAACATTGATTGGCCATTATACCTGACTGGGCCAGAAATGCTTCTATAATATTTGACTCTAAAATATATCAAAACCACCTTTTCAAATTTTAATCGGACAAAAAATCTGGGCCAGTTTGATTGGCACCTCCGAAATTTGCCGTAATGGTGTCGGGTTGGATGACGCTATTTCTGGCGGTCTCATCTCGAAAAAATGGTGGGGCATGTATGCTGAATTTTCCATGTGTTTGAGCGGAAAGGCCAGGATACCTGGTGTGGTGAGTCATTTGTGGCGGCGAATATTAGGGAATATACTTTTCTCAAGATGTGCTCGGCCAATTTACTACATATTAAGTAAGGCGAATATTTAGTGGTTTGTGACCTGTAGGAGAAAAACGAAGATCGGTCTTTCTTCATTGTCACATGTTTAAGTGCCTTTTTCCTCCAGAGAGGTACAGAATCAGATATAAATGCCTATTTTCAGCCAATTTTTTGCTTGTTCAGGTCGGATAGAATGTTATCAAGCCTAAACGTATGCATTTTTCGTCTATTGCGGGCGCCCGAGGTGACATTTTCTGTGTTTGCAGCCCAATTTTAATATTGTGTGACTTCTATAAAGGAATTGAGTTATTGTGTCAGTACAGTTATTTTCAAGCCATTCGTTGATATATTCTATGCTGTGGAAACGTTTATTTGCGCGTTCCGTTTATTGACTCCACCCCCCACATCAGCGATCGTTCTGGTCAGTAAGCTCACACATTAAATTAGGTCAATATATTCACCAACTTTAATCAGTGCAAAGTAACACTGGTCCGCTTTGTCAAATAACTGCATGAAAGGGCATTCATCGGATTCTAACTGGAGATATGATACAAATTAGCGGTAAAATTTTGCTTTTATTTCCCCTCTAGGGGGGGGGGGGTCGAATTTGTGTTAATAATCGTTATCTCATGCGTGTACAGATACAATTCGGGGTACTGTAGTTAACGTTTGTAAGTGTACAAATTAAAAATCCAGAAAATAAATTATTAAATAATCTTTTGGGGTGAAATATTTGAATAAGTGTTTGACTACTCATGGGTCCATATATTAAGGGAAATGTCACTTTGATGTGACAATCGATAACTTTGCGATTATTCGAAGCAAGACCTTTATATTTGTATATGTATATGATTGTTTGTTATTGGTTCGGCCACACAAAGTTTATTGGAATCTGAATAGATTTACTTATTTGTAGGAGAAAAACGAAAATCGGTCTTTCTTCATTGTCACATGTTTAAGTGCCTTTTTCCTCCAGAGAGGTACAGAATCAGATATAAATGCCTATTTTCAGCCAATTTTTTGCTTGTTCAGGTCGGATAGAATGTTATCAAGCCTAAACGTATACATTTTTCGTCTATTGCGGGCGCCCGAGGTGACATTTCTGTGTTTGCAGCCCAATTTTAATATTGTGTGACTTCTATAAAGGAATTGTGTCAGTACAGTTATTTTCAAGCCATTCGTTGATATATTCTATGCTGTGGAAACGTTTATTTGCGCGTTCTGTTTATTGACTCCACCCCCCACATCAGCGATCGTTCTGGTCAGTAAGCTCACACATTAAATTAGGTCAAAATATTCACAAACTTTAATCAGTGCAAAGTAACACTGGTCCGCTTTGTCAAATAACTGCATGAAAGGGGATTCATCGGATTCTAACTGGAGATATGATACAAATTAGCGGTAAAATTTTGCTTTTATTTCCCCTCTGGGGGGGGGGTCGAATTTGTGTTAATAATCGTTATCTCATG
Organism: Hanleya hanleyi; assembly: GCA_036873755.1. Classification (NCBI taxonomy): domain Eukaryota; kingdom Metazoa; phylum Mollusca; class Polyplacophora; order Lepidopleurida; family Hanleyidae; genus Hanleya; species Hanleya hanleyi. Next base: position 8,121 of record JAVTVY010053649.1, read on the forward strand.
CGTGTACAGATACAATTCGGGGGACTGTAGTTAACGTTTGTAAGTGTACAAATTAAAAATCCAGAAAATAAATTATTAAATAATCTTTTGGGGTGAAATATTTGAATAAGTGTTTGACTACTCATGGGTCCATATATATTAAGGGAAATGTCACTTTGATGTGACAATCAATAACTTTGCGATTATTCGAAGCAAGACCTTTATATTTGCATATGTATATGATTGTTTGTTATTGGTTCGGCCACACAAAGTTTATTGGAATCTGAATAGATTTACTTATTTGTAGGTCACAAACCTCCATTGACGTGTGTGGGTCCAAGATTATTATCAGGACTTGACTTCCGGCGAACATTGATTGGCCATTATACCTGACTGGGCCAGAAATGGTCTGTGACATATTTTAAAATGCTTCTATAATATTTGACTCTAAAATATATCAAAACCACCTTTTCAAATTTTAATCGGAAAAAAAATCTGGGCCAGTTTGATTGGCACCTCCGAAATTTGCCGTAATGGTGTCGGGTTGGATGACGCTATTTCTGGCGGTCTCATCTCGAAAAAATGGTGGGAAATGTATGCTGAATTTTCCATATGTTTGAGCGGAAAGGCTGGTCATTCTTTCTTTTAAACCGGCAGTCTGGGTCACTTTGGGTAGATCAGGTCACAGTTCTCCTATGCTTAATAAATGGGAATCTTTTTTGGCAAATAGTGATAACTGCTTTATTTAACCCTATATCTGACCTGGGGGAGGCAATTATGTCCCAGCCCCTCACCCCACCCCTTTTCACCAAACTTTTCACCGCAGCATTGGGACGAAGAGAACAACAGAGCTGAAGTTTTTTCCCACGAATCGTATTGTCGTAATTTTGAGGCTATTTGCATAATCCAAGATGCAAAGGATCATGGGATAATTCAAAATGGCGACCACGAGATGTCCTCAGAAAGTTGTGTTTTCGGTCTTTTCTGACCATTTTTTGTTCTTCTCATTTTTCAAGTATAAAATAACATAAAAGCAATTTATGTTGCCATAAATAATTATTCCCCATCGTATTGATTAGTTTATATTAAAAAATAATAATAAAAAAATCGGAAAATCGGTCTAAAAGGCGAAAAATGGCTTCCGACAAGATAACGTCATCGTGACGTCATTATGGCGACCATCTTGGAATATACAGTACAGTATGGGATGTTTCTATCCTATGGGTAACCCCTCCACCCAAGGCTGGGACAGAGCGCATATAGTCCAGGACTGGTAGGGTTAAGTATCATACTTGGTCATTTCCGGCGGCGCAGCGCCGCCGGATATCTGAATTCGCTAAACATGGGAGCGGCCATCTTGATATTGGACGAGTAACAGGTGTTTTCTCGAGCCATACTTCACCGACGTGCCGTGGATTGATCCAACTGATATCATATCGTAAAACGACAGGATTGTATCACCCGTTCGTGGCTAACACATCAATATTAATTCTTTTATAATGAATTCATCAAATAAATGTCATCTAGTACTATTTTATTATGGCTGAGAGACCAAGTCGATGACCATACATGATCAAGTTATTCACCTGTACCATGTGTACGTCTGCAGCAAAATGGTTGAGATTGAACTGCGAGTTACTAAAAACTCGAAACAGTAAAACACGCGGATCGGATTGATGTGTAGAAAAAGTCGATCTAGGCTTAATTTACAATGACCCACATCAATAAAGAAATAGTGGCTTGATGGTGGATCCCATATAATGCCACAACGCGAACTCTTACATCAGGCTGTGTGAGGTGACTTAATACGTCAACCAGAGAACATTACTTTCAAAGTCCTAGTTTGATATGCGGTTTATGTGCACATTTTGCTAGCAAGCACTTAACTTCCGGCTAACCCCACACTTTCCAGATGGGTCCTTGCGCGAACTACATTAGTCAAACCTTTAATGAAAACAAACAAATCGACGTTTTTTTTAAAACCAGAATGGTGCATCTTGACCTGTATTCACCAGTTGCACACGTAATTGGCTTGTAATACGAAGATTATAAGCTGCAAACGTTTCCGCCGGCATTGATGCATCTGCATCAATAAGTTTTCTTGTAAGGACAATGTGCTCACATTAGTACAAAACATGCAACCTCTCCACAGCGCATGCTGCGTTTCATAAGCTCACTCCACTCCCTGTCCCAATAGAGGAAGTCCACATTAACGACGTGGCTATGGCGTATACGGACACACCCCGCACGCACATCCGACCGAATAACTCCTTCAGTTTTGCACATGAGCGAACTACTTCTTATATGCTCGCCCAATATAACGGCGGAAATAATCTCAAGATCATTCCTCTTAACGCTAGGTCAACAGAGGTATATTGCAGAAATGGAAACTAATCGGAACGTTCGACAAACATAGATTTCACTATATAAGATGTCACTTCCTGCGGTGTACTGCTCGGGCGGGAATCCTGTCCCAAAATTTGTCTGGTGGCTGGGGTAGTACTATGCCCCAGTGAGGTGGTTAAGTGAGCAGGTTGTAGTTGTTGAGAATATTCACGACGGATGGTCAATGATCTACGATACCTCCCCATATATTAAGTATAAGAGAGCTGTGGCAAGTACCACTCAACAGGTTAGGGCGATCCCGCTCTCTAAAATGGAGGTTAAAAGGGTCGTTTTTGCACAATAACTTTTAATTCCTTCTGAACAAATACTTCAAAACATCAGGCGCATTAATTTGTCTATTGTTCCATGTCCCAAAATTAATTTGCCATTTGAAGAACCAGTCAATGTTGTTTAAACAACGCGACAGATGTTTGGCCTATTATTATGCAAATTAGATAGATGAAAGTTTATTTTTTTACTACCATTTGATGCGGATATATATGTCTGTGTGCGCCTCAAAAGGATTTTGCTGAATTCGTTATGTGAACTGATTTATTGACAAAAACGACATTTTTACCTCCATTTTAGAGAGCGGGATTGCCCTAACCTGCTCAACAATCAATGGGGCGTGAGAAGCGGTGTTAACGCATATGAGGATTCGCCATTGAAACTATGTCCTTTATCTACGTGTATAATATGTAAATTAAACTTTACCTTACTCAAAAATCTGTCCATAGTGAGGCGAATCTGGTCGGGTCTACTAGCTGCACAAATGAGACAAAACCGAAATATTGATTATTGATTATTATAACTGGAATATGCCGTCTTTATGAACTTTATTTTGCAAAGAGTGATTTGTTATTACATTTATTATTATTTTTTTATATTTCTTTTTAGTAAACGACAGACCTCTTTGGCCAGCATGCACTAACGCACTATCTCTGCCATGCTAACTCTAGAAATATTGTTCAGTACTTCTTAATAACTGGAGTTAGTGACCTGAATATTGATTCTCATATACCTTGCCCGAGACACTGCTGTCAATGTTATCAGACTTGCAAAATTCTTCAAAATGTGAAATTATTTATTCAGGCCTATTAATTTGGGTCTCGAAACTATCGACTCAACATCTTCAACTCGCTTGTATCAGTCAAAATTCGCTTCAGTATCTACATGCATAATGTGACAATAGACTTACCTTCATCGTTGATCTTTTCACTTTGGATCTGTTCATCGTGGATCCGCCTATGGGGATCCATTCACCGTGGATCCGTGCATCGTGGTCCATTGAGGATTCGTTCGTTGTGTATATATGCACCGTGGATCAGTCTATCGCGGAACTGTTCATAGTGTATCCGTCCACAGTGGATCTGTTCCCCGTGGGTCCATCCACCGTGGATACAGCCACCGTAGAACAGTGCATCGCGAGTCTGTTCGTGCTGAATCCGTTCAATGTTAATCCGTTTGTTGTGGAACCGTTCACCGTGTATCTGATCACCCTGGATCCGTCTAGTGTGGACTTGTCCATCATGAATCTAATCATTGTGGATACGTTCATCGCGGATCCGTTCACGGTGATCACTTAACTGTGGATCCTTCCATTGTTGACCCGTTCATCGCGGATCCGTCCATCGAGATATCTTAACGGTGGATCCTTCTACTGTGAATCCGTTCATCGCGGATTCGTTCACCGAGATTTTTTCACTGTGGATCCTTGTATGGTGGACCCGTTCATCGCGAATCCGTTCATCGAGATTTCTTCGCTGTGGATCCTTCTATTGTGGACCCGTTCATCGCGGATCGTTCACCGTGATTTCTTCACTATGGATCCTGCCGTTGTGGACCGTTCATCGCGGATTCGTTCACCGAGACCTCTTCACTGTGGATCCTCCTATTGTGGACCCGTTCAACGCGGATCCATTTAACCGTGATCTCTTTACTGCGGATCCTTCCATTGTCGATCTGGGCATCTTGGATCTGTTCATCGTGGATCAGTGTATCACGAATCTATCAATCGTGGCTCTGCTCTTCGTGGATCTAGTTGTTATTTAGCCTTGCGAATAGAGCTGGCCTGTTGGGTTTAGACAATTAGTTTTAGAACACTGTTGTCATTCACTGACTGTCAGCGTTTTTGGTCTTGTTCCGGCAGATGCCGGAGCCCTGACTGTCATTTGGTAATTTGGTTCTCACTGTCTCTCAGTCACATCCTTTGGATATTGCGACTGTATACGGTATTAGTCTTTTTATCAGCTGTTTCATCGGTATCCGGTTCCATAATCCTGTTATTGAGAGCTATCATTGTTCATCACAGTCTTTCTGATTGCAGTGCAAATGGCTGCCATGGCTATAAATCAACTCTCAGAAAAGCGTTACGTGTGCGTCCAGTTCTACGATTGGGCGATATGCCGTACATCGTGTGACTCATTTTCAGTTTTCGCTACGTTTACTCATCAGTGGATAAGTTCACTGTAAATGGTTATCATTCATGGCTTGTGTTTATGGTGAAGGTATTGTCCATCTGGTTAGTATTCCCTGAATTGGTTTATTTATACGTTAGCTGTGTGTATATTCGTCTATCCATTGTCGACATTAGCATATGTGTCCATTCGGGTTGAGTAGTTTGTTTCTTTGAGGTTGCATCAAGACTCCAGTTGAAATTTCAAACATTTTTCAGAACTTTCGAACGAAGGCTCTCAAATTTTCATTACTTCTTCATTCAAATTTATCAAGGACGAAGGCCAACTGAAGTTCTAAATATTTTCATCTGTCCTTCCATGCTAAACAGGCAAATTGAAAAAAAAAAATGAGAGATATATTCAGTCGGCTCCCTGTGTCTCTAAACCATCTTATTGATTCGCGTTATAGAGATTAAGCAGGTTATAACGCCGCCGAGCGCGACTCTGTGTTGTGGGAACGGCCTGACGCACGATTGCGCCACATTCAGAAGGCCCGGGATTTTGGTTTTCTCGTCTACCGCCAGGTAGATTTGACCCAGGCTGTAAATGTCCGATAATACCGTCGTGGCGTTCCCGTCCTTCAACTCGGGAGGGAATGAATCCGAGTATTTTCTTAGTTCTTCTTCCGTATAGGTAAACACGACGCCGTGTTTGTACGTTGAAATGCCGACGTCAATGAACCTGATGACCGGCCTACCCTTCACCGAGTCGTCCACGAGAATGTTGTTTTCCTTCAGGTCATTGAAACGGATGTTCTTGTCGTGAATTTTGCTCAATCCTTTGGCCAGTTGAATACAGATGCTTAACCATTCTATTGGTGCCAGATGATAGACGTTTCGGGTGTCATCGACGAATTCGGCCAGTGTCGTACCGTTTCCGAAGCACTCTTGTACCAGACAGAGATTGGTCCCATCTCCAACACCGATGTCCATGTAGCCATAGAAACGTGGAAATACACCCGTGTCTTGCGTATATTGTAGCATTTTGGCTTCCCGTATTATGGTCTCGAAGTCGGATCGCTCAGTGTTGTAGATTTTAACGGCTACGGCCACGGTGGTCCCATCTGTCTGTCTGTAACTTGCTGCCTCAACCGAACCAAAGGACCCTGTACCAAGAATAGTGTGCGTGACCCCGTCAGCTTGCAGTTTCCAGTCGACGCAATCCTCGTCCACGATAGGAACATCCACATCTGGCACGATCCATCCTTGATCATCTTCGTAAGTTTGAACTGTGGTGTTCGCTTTGGCTCCATCGATTTCGTTCAATTCATGCACAGACATCGGAGAAAAGGTACCACGACGGGAGGCGAGACGGGTTGCTGCAGCCCTGAGAGATCCCTTTTTCTTATTTGAGATCCCAGAACTGTCAGGCACATCCGATAAATCGAATGTTCCTCGGTTTTTCGGAAATGTCTTGGGTTCACCTGCTTGCAGCTTAAAATCAAAAGTACCGCGATGAGATGTAACTTGGGTAGATCCTGCTCTAACAGATCCAGTGGTCTTAGTTGAGATCTCAGAATGATCAGGAACATGAGGTAGGTCGAACGTTCCCCGGCTTTTTGGAAATGTCTTGGCTTTTGCAGCTTCCAGCTCACAATCAAAGGTACCGCGATAAGAGTCAAGGCGAGTTTCTGTTGTTTCGAGGGCTTCTTTGCTCTTAATCGAGGTCCCATAGCGATCGGGGGCAGGTGCTAGGTCAAATGTTCCCCGGGGTATCGGTACCATCTTGGGTTTGTGCCTTCCTCGCTCAGAAGTAGTGGTCGTCTTGTCGCAAGCACCACCATGACTTATCTGCGATATGTATGGCTGGGGAGACAAGGAGAATGTCCTTTTGGCCCTCTCTTCGTTGAACGAATCCTGCTCGCGTCGTGTGGATGGCTGATCTCCCAGTGCAAGGGCAACATTTTCCAAGTCCTTTAGGATATTCATCTCTTCCAAATGTGGGAATACAGGCGGCCTGTTGCGTGTTTGAATATTGAAATGATGCTCGAGATCCAAGGCGATCTCCTTAGATGTGGTTGGCTGGGCATCCAGGACCAAAGCAACGTCTTGTAAACGCTTGAGGGTGTCTGTATCTTCGATGGACGAGGACGACTGTACCATTTCAAAGCCGATCGTGATGTTATTATCCATGGATAAGAATGCAGGAGACATATCGCGTGTTTTTGTGTTGATATGATACTTGGCATCCGGAGAGGCTTCTTCAGATTTGGATGGCTGGTTATTCAGGGCCAATGCAACATCTTGTAATCGACCGAGGATGTTAATATCTCCCCTGGGTTGGCATGTAGGAGACACACTGCGCGTTTGGGTATTGAAATGATGCTCAAGATCCGTAGAAATTTCATCAGACGTGGATGAGTGGAAATCCAGAGTCAAAGCAACGTCCTGTAAACGCTTAAAGATGTTTGTATCCTCAATAGACATGGATGCTGGTGTCATTTGGACGCCTTTTGCGTTGTTCATATAGTCTCTGGGTGGGGATACAGGAGATACAGTGCGAGTTTGGATATTTAAACGATGCTTGGGGTCCGGAGAGATTTCAGAAGACGTGGATTGCTGGACATCCAAGGATAATGCAACATCTTGTAAACGAGCAAAGATGTTAATATCTCCCATGGGTTGGCATACAGGAGACACATTGCGCGTTTTGATATTGAACTGATGATCGAGGTCCGAGAAGGTTTCTCCACATGTAGGTGACTGGAAATCCAGTGTCGAAGCAACTTCTTGTATACGCTTAATGATGTCCATATCTTCCATGGACAAGGATGCATCTGCCATCTCTAGGCCTTTTAGAATATTCTTATCTTCCATGGGTGGTGATGCAGGCGCTCCATTGCGAGCTTGGATATTAACATGAGGCTTGAGATCTGGAGAGGTTTTCTCAGACAGAGATGGTTGAACATCCAGGGCCAAAACATCTTCTAAACGCTCTAGGGTGTCTGTACCTTCAATGAAGGAGGATGCATGTGTCACTTCGAAGTCTCGTGGGATATCCATATCTTCCATGGCTGGGGATGCAAGAGACGCATCACGCGTTTGGGTATTGAAGTGAAGCTCGATATCTGGAGTGATTTTCTCAGATGTTGGGGACTCGAAATCCAGGACCAAATCAACTTCTTGTAGACCATTAATGGCGTTTGCGTCTTCCATGCCTGAGATTACTGGCGATCCGTTGTGCGTTTGTGTATCAAACTGATACATGATATCCAGAGATGTTTCCCCAAATATGGGAGACTGGAAATCCAGGACCAGAGCAACATCTTGTAAACGGCTGTTAAAGCGGTTCATATCTTCCATGGTTGGAGATGCAGGAGACCCAATTGTCATTTGGATAATCGAATGGTCTGGGTAGGGTTCCTCAGGTGTGGATGGCTGGACGTCCAGGACTAGAGCAACTTCATTTAAACGCTTAAGGTTGTTTGTTGCATCGATAGAAGTGTTGGACTCTAGAGAGCTTTCTCTGGATTCATCAGCTGTAAGATATTGACTCTTGTCGGAATTGGATTGGGTGAATGATCGCCCGTGTCCAAGATCACTTGAGCTACTACCAGGCGTATGGTCCATTATTCCTCGCATTCTGGAAAGGAAGGAATGGACTTCTTCCTCTTCCTCCGGACTTATTCTGTCGAGTCCTGTTGGATCACTATGAACATCTGTTTGGAGCATTTGTCTGGCAGCATATGCTTTGACCATCCGGGCAATTCTCTCAGCAAGCTGGTTATCATCTTTGGGCTCTGCTTCAGCATCTTCGGGGCCTGCGTCAGCCTGGGTACTCGTTGTGCATGTAGCTGCGTTAACCTGTGTTGCGGCATTTGTTGACTGGACCTCGTAGGCAATCTGGGTACCGACATCTGCCGATGATAACCCGCAGCTTTGGGTTCCGATGGTTGCTGTTGCTGAGTGGTATGTTTGCGTTGTAGATTCAAACGTGGGCTGCTCTCTTTGAACACCGACATCAACCTTTTCTACTGTGGGGACCTGGGTCGCCACAGTCTGTGTAGAAAACTGGTATGTGGCTTGAATACAGGCGTCAATTGTGTCGGCTGCACATTGAGTCTTTATAGATATTGTATCGGTAATCACCCCCTGGACACTGGCATCATTTGTCTCGGTTGTACATTGTGTCTTTGCAGATGTTGTATCGGTAGTCACCCCCTGGACACTGGCATCAATTGTCTCGGCTGCACATTGTGTCTCTGCAGATGTTGTATCGGTAATCACCCCCTGGACACTGGCATCATTTGTCTCGGCTGTACATTGTGTCTTTGCAGATGTTGTATCGGTAGTCACCCCCTGGACACTGGCATCAATTGTCTCGGCTGCACATTGAGTCTTTGTAGATGTTATATCGGTAATCACCCCCTGGACACTGGCATCGGTGACCTCGGCTGCGCATTGTGTCTTTGCAGATGTTGTGTCGGTGATCACTCCCTGGATACTGGCATCAGTTGTCTGTTGTGGCATATCAGTGCTGTTCTCATCGGAAGTATGGGCTACTTCTGCTTCCCACTGTGTTCCTACCGACAGAGTAATGGTGGCGGGGATATCTGTGGACAGTACCGACGTGTGTGCTTCTTGTAAACTACTCTCCATGATCTCAACTGGTGTCCGATCATCTCGCTGAACAATAGAGTCAGGCGCCTCTAAAATCTCCCCACCAGAATCAACATTTTCGGATGTATTGGCACATTTAGGTAGACCATCAACAGTCGCACCTTCTGGGTAGCTGCTTGCTACGGCACCGGATATGTCCAAAATGCTTTGCTGGTGTACCGTTGTTGGTCTAGGCAAATTTCCTCTCTGATGGACTGGTCTATGGTCCGCAGTCGAGGGCAGTTCCGAGGATAATTGCTTTAGTGGGGTTCCGAGGTCGTTCCCTGGCCTTCCAATCCTGTTGGTCTCGGAGTTTGGCGGAAGCTGTGCAGAAACGGCCCTTCTGAGTCCATACTCCTTTACCCTTTCTACGGGGGTCCCTAGTGCATGGTCTGCGCTAGTAGATGGACCTAGAACCTCTGCGGCTGTTGGACGCTGGGTTCCCATACTCGGAATGCCAACCCTCTGTAGAGCCTTCCATGGGATGGTGATTGGAAGGTTTGGCATGGTCTGGAAAGCTGGTGCCAGGAATCCCTTTGCCACATCGAATATGTGCGGGAGCCATCTTCGGGACCGTACTCCCTGGAATAAAATAAAAACGGTGCAAAATAACCTACGTGTATGGGCTTGTCTTGGGAAATTCTGTGTTGTCTTAAATGAAATTGTGAGTAACTAAGTGCGTTTCATATATCACATCAGAATGAGGCTTTCTCAAAAGATCAATAGACACACTCCACTGCACTCGGCACGGTCTTACAACTTCACACTATAACGTGGGTCATAGTGACTCGACTCGTACTGGTAGAAATCCATATTGGCATTCATGTTGAAACTACGTTCAAGCACATAATCACGCCGAAACTCCGAGCAGCGCATGTCAACTGTAGGACTTCCGTTACCATGGAGATCCGCTTGAGATGAAAAGCCAAGAGAAACACATCAAATTAGACGAGATATTGGGGGGGGGGGCAGAATCAATGGGATATTCAAATCATTTAGATATATTTTAAATCTTCTGACAAGGGGGAAATACAACGAGGACTATGTGAGCGGGCACACATCCTGCAGTATGTGCCGTGCCACACAGCTGAGAGCTGTAAAATCCTTAAATCATTCATGCCTTCGACGGAATGGGACCAGCAGTGGTGAACTGCTTCACTGCACAACCAAGCAGCATTCGCGACTGCTCGGCCAATTCTGTCGAAGTCACTTTGACCTCGCGCATTAATGGTGTGGGGATCTTACCGCTCTCAGCTGAAAACCTTTATCCGTTGGACGTGTGGTACAGCACATACTTTAGGATGCGTGTCCGCTCATATCTCTCGTTCTATTTTTTCCTTATCAGGAGATAAAATTTACACTTGCGCAAAAGTTAAGCATCACGCTATTGTATTAACAGTGGTATTGCTTAAGCATGTACTGTTGCCCGATAAAACAGTGCGTACCTGGGCATCTACATAACACTGCTACTTTTATAAAAGAAAAACACAACACTGCTTATAATTAATTAGAGCTTTATAATCATGACAATATAGTAATTCGTGGACGAATTTAGTATGTCAGTCCCAGCAAATCCATCATCGGAATAATGGTGTAGGTGATCACAAAGTAACAATCGTCCTGTGCCCTTCCATACTACAGTAACCTGTGAGTATCTGGTGTACCCACTTTTTAGGCGGACGACGTTCTCGACGACAACGACAGCGAAAGTTCTACAGCTGCCATACGCTGTTCGGAGTTTCGGTGTGATACTCTGCTTGAAAGAAGTTTCAACATGCGTGCCACTCTGGATTGCTACACCATCCCAAGTGTCCCCGCGCGTAACCTCGTGACGTCATTTGCCACATTTTGGACACTGCAGACCGTACTGCCTATCGTTGGTGATATAATTTACCGTTTTTGCATGTTTTTGGGGTGTGTTACCTCCATTGGTAGCCGTTGGCTACGTTGAATGTGTTAGCAACCGGTGGTTGCTTTTTATTTCAGTAGGTGACTGAGTGTTTATCGATCGGGGATCGAAAAAGCATAGCGGGGCTCTGCGTGTTATATTTATTGACCGTGGGGTCTAACATGGCGGTGCTGGGTGTCATTTGTATAAATAGGTTGAAGATGTTCTTTTGATCGGTTGATTGAATTCGGCAGTTCTTGTGACAGAACATATGAGTTAGGGTGTATCTACACCCTTTTTATGAGTGACTTATTGAACAAATGTCAGTTTTGAGAAGTTCGTGAGTATTTGTCCAACCATCTGTGGCGTGGTTTTTACGAGGTTTACTTTACTGGTATCTTTTAATATTGCTGTGAGTGATCTGAATTGATAATAAATATTAAGGTAAATTGTAAAAATTTTGGATACCAGTTCTTGGCTCAAGGGGGACTAATTCTCTAGTGGACAATGTTCACGTCAGCATGAAAGGGTTTTATTTTACTGAAGTAGTCCTACTAAGAACTTGTGTAAATGTGTAGCTTATTGGGGATGGGGGACCATGGAATAAATGGAATAAACGTTTCATTGACAATACATGCATAGTTTTCTTGGGAGATTTGATTGGGGTTGAGGTTGTATTTCTTTCTTGGGTGATTTTGTTTGGGGTTGGGGTTATGAGTGACGGATGTAGGCTGGGGATTTGAATATTATGGCCTAATACGATTTGGCCGTGGACTTCGAATGTCATTTGATCCGTTACTAAACCGAGTTCATGGCACGAGAGGAGATAGGGGACAGTTCAGATAGCGTCATATCCGAATTGTCCCCGCGCGTAACCTCGTGAGGTCATCTTCTGGCAGATTTCGGATGCGAGCTGGAGCGGAGGGCAGCTCTAAAGGTTTCATTGAAGTGCGCATGGGGAGTGTTCTAGGATTCAGGCAGATTTTCAGTTCGACTATCGGGCAACGATTTATAATTGACAATATAATTGACAAAGGATCTGCCAGAAGATGTATTGTCAGTCTTTTGTCCAGGATATTTCAATGGGAAGTCTTACACCAAAGCTTCCCGATTTTCCCACCCATTATGTCAAGATATGAATGCCCATTGGTGCCTCGGACTCGAAATGCTATTTGAGTCATTACTAAACCGAGTTCATGACACGAGTGGAGATAGGGGACACTTCTGATAACATCAGTGCGGATCGAGTAACTTTATCCTACATTATAATACGTGATCATGTCGAGTGTGCCAAGCAACAGTCGTGGTGCCTGGATTGGATAGTTAAATCTCTCGGGCAATGTAGATCCACCAATCCTACGTGAATATGTGTTAAGGGGTACTACTTTGAACTACTGAAAACTAGTGTTAAGAGGCTTGAACGTGTAAATTGTATTATCTGATAGTATTTGCTGTTAAAGGGAACGCTCATAATTTGTATTCAAGAGTGCGTTGCTTTGTGGGAAAGGATCGGTTTCATTAATGTGACTGCGCTAACTTGTGGAAGTGTGTTAGTCAGTGGAAAGAAATTGGTAGAATGATTAAAATCAATATCAAGGGATAGAAAACGGTGAACATCTGTGATTTATAAGTGATGGGAAAAGAGAGAAACAGTGTGAAATAAATACTTGATAATTCTGGTCACGTCTTTAGCAAAGATATCATTTAAGTTGAGAGTAGGGAAGAGGTACATTTCTTGACAGAAGATCAATGTTTTGGGTCGGTTGAGACGGCACAATGTTATTGATTATTTGGAAAACAAGTTGGACTTTTGTAAAAGCTCGAGATAAGCGAGAAAATTTGGCGACAGTTTAGCTGGAAAATGCAGCGGAAAGATTTATATTTAGTAACATTTCGAGCTTTTCTTCGCTCGGAATGCAAATTAGGTATTGATCCAACTTGAGGGCAAACTTGTATAAAAGGGCGCGCATCTTGAGACCTTCACGAATCACTTCGTCACATTCTCAAGAAGTACGGACGGTTTGTGATGGAATCTGAGGAAAAAAGCCCGGAGTTTTTAGCCCTGAAATTCGATGTTGGCTATTACAGAAAAGGTTGCTGGTTATTAACAGAGGTGCAAGTTTGGAACAAGACGGATTGGGAATAGGAGATGTAAGTAGATTTTTAGTTTTAGTTATGCTAGTTAAGTTATAGAAACTGATGTGTGGTTTGTTGGGAATATGTGTCCCTGTTCTCGGTGTATTTTAACCACCGGAGGGGAGTGTTTTATGAACGTTAAAACCGTTCATTCAAATCGTAAGTTGTGGATTATTAGTACTTGTACCGTGTGTGATAAAACCCGATTTACTTGGTTTTATTTGCAAAGCCCACATCCTTTGGGGCCCGATTCAAATTGTTCCGCACCGGAGGTGTTGCCGGACTTAGGCTCATTTGAAACAGAGAGAATATTAAACACGGAAAAGGAAACGGATAGTATACCGATAGCCAGTCCTGATTCGGGAAGCTGTCGGGAGCAAATTGCGGTACCTACCGCTGCAGTGACGGAATTTCCACAACGAAGTTGGGATTCACTCATTGAATTTGCCAATACTGCGTTGGCACATACACTTGACACTCAACAAGCCACCACAGATGTTCAGGCTAGAGCCGATGCGTAAAAATTGATATGTCCCTTAAGGGAATGCAATGTTAATAGAAAATGGATGTTTATTGTATTTGGATTAATTGGCCACGAGCCGTTTATTGCTAAGGCAGGGTTCACATAAGGTGGGCCTAGCCTCAATGTATTGTCTAGGGAATTGTGAATAAATTCTTTATTATTGTGTTTTAAAAACTGGTTGTGGATTGAGTTCTTTTAGTTAGAATATAGCAAACAAAAGCCGAAAACCCCTGGGTACCGTTCCCGGACCTGTGGTGAATATTTCCTCCGGCTCGGCCAGGATTAAGACTCCCCATTTTAGTTTAGAGAATATGAAAGTTTACCGAGATACATATTTTAGAAAAGGGTCCGGCCGGAAGGATTGAAAAAGCAAAAATATATTGGGCGTGAAGTTGAGAGGCGTCCTGACATGGTGGAGAGATTCCCGGCAAGGGGTATATTTTGTTTGCTATATGAGGAACTCTATTTGACAACCGGTTTGCTAGAATGTTATTGCGATTGATTTGTTTTATTTTATGTCTGTTAGCTGTTGTAGTTCTATTACTGGGATATTATGTCTATAGGAGACTCCACGGACTTTCAAATCCCGTTGATGAGTTTTATTTTTGGTATAGGTTATTTATAAATGGTACATCTACATCAACTTCTTTTAGTTAAATTAGTGTGTATATTAGCTTGTCCTGGTTCATGATCTTAAGATCTGGGAAACAAGCTGCTAGGCCTTATCGTATACAATTTCGCCCCCCGATTATTCAACCTATGCACCAGCAAGTTGAAGACGAACCAAATCAAAATAATGGCGAAGACAATAATGGAAACGGGGAAGATGGCGAACAGTCGGAAGAAGAAGAATTAGATGAATTAGAGGAAGAAGAAGAAATAAATGAAATAGATATGGCCTTAATTAATTCTACCAGACCAGAGAAATTTGCCGGTAGTTCAGGTGAAGATGCTAGGATTTGGCTAAATCGTTTTCAGACATTTGTCGACTTGCATGATATAAATGACGTAAATAAAGTTGGTCATTTTCGGTTATTGTTGAAAGATGCGGCAGAGATTTGGTATACATTATTACCAGCAGCAGGAAAGGATACTTGGCCTCATTTACGGCAGAGCTTCCAAGAAAAGTATTTAAATGACCAGGATAATTTCACATTAGAACAATGACTTAGTTCTCGTGTAATGTCCGCTAGCGAGTCTTGTGAATCTTATATTAATGATATAATGTCATTGGCTTGCAAATTAAATAAGCCAGAAAATACCACAAAATTGCACTTGGATTAAGACCCGATATCCGGTTCCAAGTAATCACACAAAATCCTAGGGATTTGCAGGCTGCAATACAGTGCGCCAAGCTCACAGAGGTCGCCTGTTCGATGAACGTGGCTCCTAAAATAGCTGGAATTAATGTGAACGAAAATTCTAGGGTGATTGAGGAAATTGAAAAGTTGAAAGGCCAAATTTTTGCGGTAAATAGTGAGCTGAGACAGACGCGAAGTACTGTGGAAAAGGGATTTAACAATGGTAATAGGGGAAATTATCAGAATAATCCGCCCCGGACATCTCCCCCTAGTTATGGCTACACACCAGGATTAATTCGCTGTAATCAATGTTCTGTGTTTGGGCATTACGCAACCCAATGTAGGAAAATAATCAGACCACAAAATAAATTACAGGACATAATATGCTGGAATTGTCAGCGGAGAGGGCATTATTCTCGTCAATGTTTCAGGCCGAGAAATTTTCAGAATGGAGACCGCCGAAATACAGGCTATCAAAATAGGAATATGCCTGAGCGGGGTTATAATTATCAAAACATGGGCACACAGCGGCGTAATTGGGTAAATCAACCTTTAAACTGGTAAACACTGCTAGTTGTAGAGAAACCCGTTATTGGACAAGCGGCCAAAATAAGAAATTAACATACAACAATGGTAATGTTAGGGCAATATATAAATACATTCCCGAAGTGGACGTATCGACAGTTTATGAATTCTAAATCATATGCATTTTTGAACAGAGTGGCTTGTGGCAAGTCTGATCACGGTTTTATCTTTTCTGGTAATGTAATTCCGGTAATGGCTTATATCATTTACGAGTTTTGGATTTGTTGGACACACACGCTGTCACTTTTGCTATATCTCTGCACAAATGTTACTGCGTAACGGCAATAATCTGGGCAGTTATGTTAAAACGTAGTGTTGCTTTCAGGGTTAAGCTAGGCTAGGAATCCACCGATGCCCATCTACATGTTATCGATTACCTCGATGTGCTAGGCAATGATTTCTTGTGGGAAGATGGAACAGTGGTATGGATTGTAGAATGAATAAACTAACCCCACATGCTGATGCTATATAGATTCTGACAACTCGGCTCCGCCTCATTTGTCGGGCAGTTAATAGAACATTTGCTCACAAAGGGATTACCTCCAAATCTGACAGGCATCATTCAAGGTATTTCAACATTGGATATATTAGGTTTCATCGAATCGAAAGCTCCGCCAATTACATTATCTGGTATACTGTATCAGGGTATTAACCCAATCGATAAGCATCGAATTATGTATACTAACACGGCTGCTCGGAAGCTATAGGCTATATTTTATGACACTGTAAGATTGTCCAGTTAGATGAGGACTCAATGGTATTGATCGAGCGTTTATTATAACAAGTCCTGAAGAGAAACGTCTGATTTCAGATCAATTTGTCTTAACCGAGTTAACTGTGACTGCGGAATGACTTTGTGTAGTAAAAACAGGGAGCTACGTTAAGATGTGTTTGCTTCCAAGCCTTCTGATTTAAGAACAGCAAAGAGAATAAGACATTCAATTCGAATCATGCCCCTTTGATATTAAGTCGACTTTAATGTTCAGGTTCATAAGATAGGATAAATATTAAAGAAAAGCTCTGGTGCTAATAACTTTGAATAACGTTCAATTTCCATTTTATTGTACGTTACATCCATGAAGGACAATGCACAGAAAAAAAAAATGGAAACGTTATAAGACATAATAAACTTAACAATTGTGTTAAATATTGCGTTTATATTGACTTGAGAACGATACTAGTACCTGTATCGAAACGTCGTCCTGAATAAACTAGAAGTTGTTATCCATAAGCAATTTGTTTATTTATTAACAATTGTGGTTATGTTCCATAGTCATGGCAAAATAATAGTAAATGTATATATCTTGTGTCTTGTAATTGTGTCCCTCATATTTAAAACATATAGATATGTAGTCGCATAAATGGTGGGCATTTAAAATAAACTATGGGGATACATTGCATATTTGAATCGATGATACGTAGATGTATTCTGCAGATATTTGTAGGTAGAGAGAGAGAACTCTATTCGAGACTTTTATTTTGTCAAATGTACGTTATTTAGTGGAATTCAAATCAGATGTTGTAGTCATCCTGCAAAAATATTGATCAAATGCAGAGGTTAGCATTTGTTTAACTTCTGAAATATCGGATTTTGTGTGAACGTAAAAAAAAATTCCGCCTAGGATTGAGAATGATTACTGAGTCTAACCCAGAATTTTAATGTGTATAGGAGATCGTTGATTGAAGATGGGTATATTCCCAACTTCGCCAATGCACCTATGTTTTTATGTTTTGTAAGCACTTCTAACAGTGATTTGCATAACTTGATTGTGCCAATTTACTTCGTGATTTATGTTACATTGTAATTAGCGAAAGGTTAGCGTGTTTTGGAAATAGTTGATCTATGCTCAAAACTTCAACAGCATAAAACATAATTTCCGCTTAGTAGAATCTACACGGCGGTGGACGGAGACAAAGTCAGGAAAATTCGGAAAAACAAAGTGCGTACATTTGCTCTCTTATATGGATATATTGTCCACAGGAACAATCAGTTACACAATTGAGAAGTATTTATGTTAAATATTGGGAGTTTCAGTGACTTCAAATTGTTATAAAGATACATGTCTCAGGAAACATTAAGAAAATGACAGGAGAATTCAAGGAGATATCGTTGCATGAATCATAATTTTGTCCTCTCAATAGATTTATTGAAGGAGAGTCGTTACTTGTCAGTAAAGTAGAGTATACTAAGGCAAAACGACTTGATTTGTTTTCCTCCCATGTTGACAGGTGATAGACTGTTGTTTAACATGTTTAAGTGATTCCCTTACCTTGGGGTGAAATGAAACAAATCCAAAGTTGTATTAATCCCGGAATCATTGAAGAGTGTCCGAGATAAAATATAGTTACTACTGAATATACGATGAAATTTGATGTGGATAAAAAAATGATATATTTTGTGGAATTGTGCTTGATAAACGCAACCTGAAAAAAGATGTTCTTTGGAAGGTGGTTTAGAAGGTATACAATTAATTATGTGGTATTATGACGTGGACATCTGCGGATAAATGACCACATGATTTACAGGTCTATTCCCTGATTAATCTATGACTAGGGTTAATTAGGTGAATTTTGATCGTACGCTGGAGGGTCGCTCCCCCAAGCTGTTGATGAAGTTATAATAATAGAGATATCGAGTTTGTGAAACATGAATTGAGTAATGGAAATATTTGAAAATGAAGAATTGAAGTATTTGAAGATTATGGCCATGGATGTTGATGTTTATGAGATATATGATGTTTGATGATAAAGATTAAGAGTTGAAATATTTGGGGGTAGAGTTGAGGATGAAGTGTGACGACATTTACATCCAAGATACCTGACATTGTTCTGTACTTCACGAAGGTGTTGTTTCGAGAACAGTCATTTTAAATTCAAATTGAAGAGATGATATTGAGAATTCAGTAATTTTGACATTTTCTTGGAGAATACTGAATATACGTTAAGTAATGATGGTGAGATTTATAGGTTATGCAGAGACCAATGGAAAATGATGATGAAATAATGATGAAATTATGAAGATATATGATGATTATGTGTTGTTGATGATGAAATGTGCTCCCTAATGATTATTCGATTTGTAGGAAAATCAGCCCAGGAAAGGCTAGGGTAAGTATAGCCTAATTCTGCTTGTGTTTTGCAGGTAAAAGACGAGAATCCCTGAAAACACTGAAGGCCCAATTTAACTGTTTGTTACAATGAACTAGGGCTAATGGTTGAAATGTCGATAGATTGAGTTCCAAATTTTGATGCATCAGATTTTGAGGTTTTTTCTATTGAAATATTCATTTTGCCAAATAGTTAAGGAAGTGTGTGTACTTGACTATGGTTGGTCAGTTCACATAAAACAAAACAGCGTATGGTATACACGTTTTGTTTAGGTCGTTA
>JAVTVY010053650.1:0-26660 GCA_036873755.1 Hanleya hanleyi
AATTTAAAAAGCAGTCTGTATTGACAGTGGGAACGATTAACTTTCCCAGTCGCTTAACTTCGGTGATTTTACGAGAACCGGCGTGTCCAACTTGATATGCCGTATCAGGGAACCTTCAAAAGTCACAGTGAAATATACAGCCAAGGGTTCCTGATGGGCATGACAGTGCACTCGCTGAGTCATCAATAAATAATAAAAAAATAATTATAAATCAAATTTTCATCAGAATTCGGTCAGCTCAGAACTTGCTGGTAACAATGCCCTAATGCACGTTCATGCCAAAAATCTAGCTTCTAATGTCAACGGTTCTCCTTATTTTGCCGACGAAAGGGTTCGAATGGACTGACTGACTGACTCACTCACCCACTCATTCATTCGCTCACTGATTACCGGACAATTTGCAAATGGTAGCCTACTTCGTAGGAAAAAATGTTAGACGGGCCCAATTTGCCTTCTCGTAACAGAGCAGATCTAATGCTGTCATTTTATAGTGCTGTCCCACCGAAATATCATGCCGTAGGCAGATATGACACCCCGCTCAGTCACATTATACTGACACCGAGCGAACCATCCTTGTTCTATCCTCTTAATGCTGAGCGTAAGCGAGGAAGCAAAGTCTTTGATAAGACCCGGCGTGGGATCGAACACAGTAACTACCGCTCACGAGGCCGACGCTCTGACCATTGAGGGGGATGCGTTCAGTGTCATTGACACTGAGGTCACGTGTTGTCCACGAGTAGTGCATGGAACCCTTATTCCGTCCCACTGACCGAGTTTGGGGGTTGGAGGTTAATTCCCTCTTCAAAATTTTAATACAGCAGCGCCCGGGTCTGACCACATGATAATTATCCTTCCCTTTTTGGTAACCAGTATTTATAGTACCAAGCTTGTGGGTACTACCATTCCTTCCAAATTTGCGAATGGGTGGTTCGGTTGAGCTGTAAGGCGGGTCGTGCTGCGAAGTCAACCTTCGTCAGCCTCAGTCTCGCACGTTTTCAGGTGTTTAAAAATAAGGTTATGTTACATATGGAAGATGTGACAAAAATGGGCATGGTCGACCCCATATTTTAAATAACTTTTTTTTATCTCGGGGAACACTGGGGAGAATCTTGTTGAAATCGATTTTCAAAATTTATGCAAGAAATAAACGAAATATGGCGTAAATCGGGTTATTTCAAAAGATTTTCCCGATTTTTCGATTGAGTCGGGTAAAGACTTCATAATCTCTGATGTGGAAAGGCATTCACCTTGAGTAATTCGCATGTTGCAATAAACAGAACAAAAGAGAAGGCAAGTTATTTTGTCTGCGTGCCTGGAAGAATGTCAAAGTACGTGGAGATGATACGCTTCATCTGCATTTCGGTCCTCCAAGCTGCTGTATCATCTTCGTCTTTGGAGCTGTCAAATAGCAGGAAGGCTTTTCTTTGAAAGGTGTGGATGGTCAAGAGAGTGAATTGGTGGACATGCATACATAGCCATTTTGTGGGCTAACTAGCATGTGCCCCCCCCCCCACCACCACAGTTTTTGCTGTAACCTCTTGAAAAAATCTGCTTAACATGTCTGACTGGTTTATCTTCTTGGGATGTATTTGCATGCTCATCTAAGTGTAAAAGATCAATGCTAGATTCAAAATGTTTGAAATGAGTTGCCCTCAGAATGCAGCGTTTTTCGAAGATTTCGTCCATGTTTCATATATTTTTTGCCCACAAGTGGATAAAGCTAATTTATTTTTGCCTATATAATGATTCTCCATCCCACTGATTCTTTTTTGTGAAAATAAATATAAAAAATAAAAAAGTGAAAAATAGGTTTAAAAACATGTTTTCTCTGTCTCGAGCTGTAAAACACGATAAGAGGGATCTCGAAGCCTTGCGTTGACTTTTGTTGAAAAGTTCTGATGACGCATGCGCAGTAGGCAGGTAGATGGAGGTGGACGTTTTGCGGCCTAGGTGGACCCATAATGGTCCGATTGGGTCATGTGAGGTATTAGTTTGAAGTACTAGTGGGAGAGCGTCCAACTGGATGGGTGTGGGGTGGAAATATAGTCTATCTGCGCATGCGCAGTAGAAAAAGCGTATTTGAATGGACGTTTTCTTGTCGCGTTGTGCTACTGTTGGCCCGATTGGGCTGAGGGAGATATCAAAGTGAAGATCTCGTGAAAGAGCGTCGAACTGGATGAGTGTGGAGTGGAGGTAATTGGCTATGGCGCGCAAGCCCAGGCCGGGATTTGTGGCCCGATTGGGCCGTTGGAGGTATCAAAGTGAAGCTCTCCTGAAGTAGCGTCCAACTGGATTGGTGTGGAGTAAAAGTAGCGCAATGATGCGCATGCTCAGGCAGGGAATGTTCCGAAAGGGCATTGGAATGGACGGTTTGTGGTCGGGGTGAGTCCATAGTGGGCGGACTGGGTCGAGGAGGGTATCCATGTGAAGCGCTCCTCCAGGCCGTTCAGGTCATGGGTGGGTGCATGTTTTTACAGAAAAAAAAATCCCAACTTTACACCTGGTGTATTCACTCAATTTCGAAAAAGAGGCTTTTGAGGCTTTCAAGGGAAGTAATCCAGTTTAGTAGTAGAGAAAGCAGAAACCCAGTTGGTGCCTTAACGCCCTATCTGAAAAGCCTTAACGGCTTAACGCTTTATCGTAACGCCTTAACATCCTATCTGAACGCCTTAATGCCTTATCCTAACGCCTTAACGCCGTAGCATACCAGTGTTTTATCTTTTGGGTGAGAATGTACCATTTTGCGTGGTGTACACTATGACCTACGGGCTATAGGGTACAGGGTGCACCACAGGTGCGGCGCGTGCAGGACGTCATTTCCGAACTCCAGACTCCTAGACCTCCGACTCCAGGAGCTCAGCACTCTTATGCGCGCGATGACGTCACTTCCAGCGATGTCCAGTGATGACGTCACTTCCATCAAGGGTCAGGGGCCAATGGTCAAAATGTGTGCGTGTGATTGGATGGTTGACAATGTGTAAAGGCATTACGAAGGGACATTAAGGCGTTAAGATATGGCGTCAAGGCGTTGAGATAGAGCGTTAAGGCGTTAAGGCTTTGAGACGGGCGTTGAAGCGTAAAGATAGGGCGTTGGTTTTACTGTATGCACAGCGGTATGGATTAAAATTCACCGGCGATTAATCTGTTTTATGATTACATAACATACGACGAGGAGCTGTCCCACATCGCTCTGGCCAAGCATGCATTCTCATCGACGAATCGGCACATTTTACAGTTTTCAAAGTTAAAAGGAAGCAATTTAGCTGCTGAGGCGACCATTTATTTGTAAATATCTGTATTCCATATATAGCAAGTAAACTTTTAGTCAGTATCAACGGCTAGATTACAAAAACAAAGTAAATTGCTTTTTATTTGAGATTAAAACATGAATAAGTGCGATTTTTCAATCGGTTCTATGTATTTATATGTAACAGAGGTGATCAATTTTCACACAAAAAGGAAGCAAGAAAATGTTATTTGAGTCACACTATTAGTAAACCTCATGCTTTCTGATTATATCAACGGCCAAACGTGAATGTTTCCTACGAAGTAGGCTCTCATTTGCAAATTGTCCGGTAATGAGTGAGTCAGTGAGTGAGTGAGTCAGTCAGTCCATCCGAATCCTTTCGTCGGCAAAATAAGGAGAACCGTTGACATTAGAACCATGATTTTTGGCATGAACGTACATTAGGGGACTGCTACCAGCAAGTTCTGAGCTCACCGAATTCTGATGAAAATTTGATTTATAATTATTTTTTATTATTTATTGATGCTCAGCAAGTGCGTTGTCATGCCCATCTATCTATCAGTCCCTTGGTTGTATTGTGACTTTTGAAGGTTCCCCGATATCAGGAAACCTGCTCCATTCGAGATTCAGACCATCTGAGAATGGTTATCGTTGGATGGAATCCGCCGAAACCCCATATATTCGGGGAGCTTACATGATGCTACACCTACTCAACCTATGCATTACCCTTGGGAGGATTTCCCCACCCCTGGGGCAGACCTAATTAGGTGACCTATAAACCTCGAAATTGGCAAAAACATGTCTTG
This sequence comes from Hanleya hanleyi, assembly GCA_036873755.1. Lineage (NCBI taxonomy): Eukaryota > Metazoa > Mollusca > Polyplacophora > Lepidopleurida > Hanleyidae > Hanleya > Hanleya hanleyi. The sequence goes on from JAVTVY010053650.1 coordinate 4,054, forward strand.
GGTCAAGTACACGCTTAAATCATATCAAACCCCACTTCGTAGGTTCAGTGACGTTAGTCACACTGTTCGTGTTATTCAATACATTCTCAAGTCCTATATACTCAGCCAAATAGGGAGGTTGACTGTGTCGACCACCGTATCTGACGCATGCGCAAATCTCTCTGGTGAAAATAGTTGCCCATGGTTGACACTACCATACCTCTATCTTCGTGTAGATCGAATTCACAGAATTGGCATTGGTCGTTTTTGAGCATAATACCCTGGACAGAAGGACGAATGTTTCTTAAAAACTGCTGCAGATACCCTTCTATAATACCACTCAGCTAACTCCTAAAGATTGATTGTCTGGGATTCAAGGAGCTTTTCCATTGCAGACTGTTTAGATTTTTGAAGGTAAATGTGTGCCGTGACCTTTTGACCTTTATTGACCTCAATTCTGACGAATTAAAAGAATCATTTTTTATCTAAGGCCTATCCTGTGATGACTCAAAACAATTAAGAATTGTAACATAGACTTAGGAGAAATTAAGATTTGTTCATGTGAACGACCTGACCCAACCTCCTCACAGCGCATGCTCCATTTCGCAGGCTCCATTACCATCCCTGCCACCAATAGCGGAAGTTGACCTTTACTACGTTGCTATGACGTATAGGGGAAACCAACCAACGCACGGTTCAGTTTGAATCCGACCGAACAACTCCTTTAGTGTTGCACATGAGCGAACTACTTTTCATATGCTCTGTCCAGATAAACAGAGAAAATTATCTCCAGATAATTCTTTTTAACGCTTGGTCAACAGAGGTATTATGCAGACTTGAAAAGTAATCGAAATGTTCGATAAACATCTATTTTACTATATATGATGTCACTTCCGGCGATGTGCGCGAAGGCCCCGAATCCGGTCCAAAAATCTGACTGGTGGCTGGGGTGTTATTAAACCCCCAGCGAGGTGGTTGGAACTCACCCTCCTAAATATGGAGTTCGTTAAATATTATGAAACTATCAAGACATTTAAACAGGGTGGTTTTGGCAATACATTAGGGCACGTTAGTCAGAGGTAGGCTTAAAAACTGCTTCAGTCTGCACCCTCTTGCAATATAGTCGGGTCTGGAAATTTTACTTATATCGAATTTTGAAGAAAAAAATAAGTAGTTGAATAAAATTTGCGAACGAGTGAAAATACAAATCATTCGAATAACAAGGCCACCAAATTGTCAATTAAATTGATAGCTAAAGAACATTGGATCATATGAACATCTCTATACCCAACCCCCAACCCAGACTAAGGGCGTATTCCCACCTGCGACCAGTGCGTCATTTTTGATAAATAGCTTCGTTATTGTCCACCTTCCGAAATGTCCAACCTATCTGCAAAGGTGTATCTAGGTACCTACTATCGAAACAAATAGAGTGAAAATTGTCTTGCCAGAGGTGTGAATTGATAGAGCAGTATCAGGGCCTTGGTTTATCGCCTGACATTCGTGAAGTTGGTCGACGGTTAGTGGTTAGCAGCAGTTAGCTATTCGACGGGGACCAGTCATTATTTTATTGGTATAATTTTACCTGTATTTTAACCCCTTTCCCGACCGAATTTCAACTTAATCAACCATGTTTTACATGCTCTACCAGATGACACCATTAGTTTCCTCATTCAACGCCAATGGTAACTAAGATTCATAGCGTCTCTCTTCCCTCAACGCTATGCCGACGACAAATACATTTCCATGGTGGTGACTCGAACATCTCCATGGCGCACTTATCATTACCTTTGCGCCCTTTTGGACCTTCATTAACTTGAGATAATAGGCCGCCATGAATAAAAATACAGAAATGGCAGACTAGCTGGCGCTTCGTTGGTCATATATTAATTACAGACGTTAAAATTATCCCTATGGAGCCTCAAAATCACCTGAAATCCAGGGTCAAGAAGATGGGCATTTCCGTCATTATTGACCCCGTGTATACAGGGGATGATGATCACAACATCGATTATGGTATTTTTACCTCCGTCGATCAGACGGAGGTCTAGGAGCGCAACGTGAAATCTCCCGCCAAATAATTGGCATATGGGGAACCCACGACTCATAGTATTTCCAATAGGGATCGTCATGGTTCCCGACGAAATCTTGAATTTTCTTTGGACACAAATGAATGCTTACGTCACAAAAGATGTGTATCCTTTGCAGCGCTTCCACCGGGTCTCTTTATTCGAGGGTACTAAATTCGCGCGTGTACAGTATAGCTTCGCGCTGGTACAGATTGCCGGTTTTCGACGAAGACAAACCTGCGCTTTCATAAAGAGTAAATTTTCACGAAAGAAAAACTCGCATTCCAGATAGTATAATTGGAAACTTCCTCGAGAATCTCTGAATCGGCAAAAAGATAAAGGACGAGTGTCATTCACCAGGATGCGAGTCGGAAGTGAGAAGTCAAATTCAAAGTCAGAGGTCAAAAACGTAAAACTCCGAAAAACTCTCTCGGCTTTTTCTTTTCTTTTTTTTTTAGTTGGGGGGTGAGGGTTGGGGAGATAGCGACTGAAAAAATATATCTTCCCATGCTTCAATCGTTATCTGTGAATCCGGTCAACAACCTAGCCGGATAATCTGTCAAAAATTATCCGTCGTCTAGGTAAGGTTGAAGGGTCATCGGAAGCTCGAACTGTGATACAGGCAAAAACTGTTGTTGTTGTAGTCTGGAAAAATAACTCTGCCTCACGAGGCGCTCTCTCGGCTTTTTCTTTTCCTTTTGTTTGAAGATTGGGGGGGGGAGATAGCGACTGAAAATATATATCTTCCCATGATACTTCAATCGTGCGCTCATGAATTCCACGGAAAAGCGGACATTGCTAAACAGCCCTTTTTCGCATAAAATTCACTCCACATTCTGTCGTAGCCCCTATATTAGCATGCTGTTTGTTCTATTCGCTTCCTATGATCCCCGGGAACAAGCCAATAATAGAGAAGATGTGTTTTAATAGCGAAATATTTTTCCCGCAATTTTTTAACATGAAGAACTCGGGAAATTCTAAATTGTCAAAGAAGAAAAATTGCACTTTACTGAAAACTATACTATTTTGAAACATCTGCAGAAAAGATATGCATGTGGCGGGAGCTGTATACCTTAGTAAAAATAAGAGGTCAGAGTTTTAATTTTCTAAGTAGAAGAGATAAATTCACTCTAGGAATATTTTTTTGAAGAAAATGTGTAATTAATAAAGCACTTTTACCGATAAGATTTAAAAAGCGCACTCGTGATTCCATCACGATTTTTTGTCGATTCCGTCACGGACTAGATTTAACCCCTGGGATGATCCAGTCGCGTTTTTCTCACGATGAAAAAAATCTTATCATCCTTGGGTACTGTATGTTAGTAAGAGATGTCATATAAGAATAGTCAGATTGAAACAGAGCAGCAAAAAAATAGACAAGCAACACTAGTCAAGAGTCATGTCCGCTTCAGGTGATTCCGTCACGAACATTTCGAAGCATGATTTACTGAAAATGCTGGATCATCTGTAGATTTTTCATGGATCCGTAAACAGATGTCATATAGAGTAGCAAACTAAACTTGAAACTACATGGGTATGACCACGGAACTTCCGAGTACATGACTTTGAATAAAGAAAAAGTCTTCCCAACGGTGAATCCGTCACGGTGGAATTCATGATCTGTGAATCCGATCAACAACCTAGCCGGACAATCTGTCAAAAATTATCCGTCGTCTGGGTAAGCTCGGACTGTGATACAGGCAAAAACTGTTGTTGTTGTAGTCTAGAAAAATAACTGGCATGCACTCTATGGAGAAGGGCCTCGTGAGGCACAAAGTGCAATTTTTTGTTGTTGTTTATCTGCAAATCCGCTCAACTCGATGGGTATCTTTCACTTGTTCTCACAGTTGCCTGGCCTGTGTGATATTGGGTGGTCGAAGTCTACGTATAGTTTTTTTCAATAAATTATGGAAATTAATATAAACATATATTGTTTTAAATAGATTTTTTTATAAGTGTATTTCTCTTTCATCTTTGGCTCAATTAAAGTCATTCTTTAAAATGTGAAGCCGAGTTAATACAGTTTTTAATTATCTACCATGTCCTCTATGACATAGAATAAAAGAGAAGTTGGGAATAGAACCGCTCAACACAGTCATTTCTAAACATCAAGTTGTACATAAGTATTTTTACTTACTCTGTACAAGCTGAGGGCATTTTTGTGGCTTTTGAAAATTTTGAGATTTTTGCGAGTCTGTCCATATTTAACTAAGCGACGTCCAAGCGAGCTAATGGGCGCGCGTTATATTCATATCAAGTATGGTGCGGCTTGTGTTCAATGAGGCTTGGAATGTTTATACAATTAATTTTCTTCTCACTGTTACACAATAAATATTTGCTGCGTGGAATCCAGTCATTTGTTCCATAGGGGCAATATTCTCATCAGCCATCACCATTCAATGTGAATGTGATACATGTACAAGTCCATGGTCATTGATACAGTAAGGTGAAGGCGAAGGTGACCTGTAACACCAGTATACAAAATTATACCAAGCGCATTGAATCCTCATCATATGATGTTGAGACAGATCAGAACGAAGTGTCGGTAAAATGAGGTGTGTTTTGAAGAGCATTCTCTCATCAATGATGATGCTATACTGTAAACATACAAAATATGAAGTGTTGCTGTGTTGGGCCTATAGCACAAAATCACAAGCAAGTTGGTACAACTAGGCACACAGGGTCTCATTTCTGTCGCTAACGTGTTGATTTGGGTGAGGGGATCCTCTCATGGGGAGGTGTGGGTGGGATGGGGCCTAATGTCTCAAGCACTTTTCCAGGTTTTCCATCAATATACTCTATTCCATACCCCAATATTTCAAGCACGTCAAATGAAACAAAAATTATTTGCTGGGAATGTGACTTTCACGTCCCTGTCTGGACATGCTAGTGAGGAACCCTCAATCCCAGATTAATTACCATTGATGAAGCTAACGTCCAACAAATGCAAAATTGAGCTTGGCATCCGGCCGTATGTTATTCAGTGATGTATTACGCTACGGACCCTGTTGCCTCGACGGAGGTCTTTGCGCTCATCCAGCGCTTGTTATTCATGGCGGCCCATTTTCTCAAGTTAATGAAGGTCCAATAGGGCGCAAAGGAGATGTTCGAGTTACCACCAAGGAAATGTATTTGTCGTCGGCATAGCGTTGAGGGAAGGGAGACGCTATGAATCTTAGCTACGCCAAGGGGCGCTGTTCTTAATGCTTCGTCCCAACCTAAATAAAACTCTATATAGGGATAAGAAATATTGGTTTTAAAGACATCATCACGACCGATATTTTCGATTTTTCAGGAACTTTTTTTGCGCGGAATGATACCCATGCCCAGCATGATAAGTGACTCGGTTATGAGAAAAAGATCGATTGTGGAAAAACATAAGCTGAGGTAACTAAAATGGTCAATATCAGAAGAAAAATGTCAAATGATAAACCCGAACATCGGATGATCCCTAGAGGCCGCAAATTTAAACTGTATTTTGAAAACAATGTTAACTGACTCTAAATAAGCCGAACCGATAATATCGTGACGGGATGTGTGGGTCCTAATATGAGTTCATTTCTGACTGTGTTGGGAGCTTCCCAGAATATAACCAATAACAGCTCTTGACTGGTTTTCGGTAAGGATCACGCGATGCTGTATAGGAAAGGCGTGAACATGATGAAGGAGGAAGAAAAAAAGTTGATAAGCACAACGAGGAAGAACGAATAAATCCCAACTGTCACATGTGTGCTCGAGACTCGGATGCTGCCCATCCGACACTACATATAGAAGCGTGCGGTTCTAATGAATCATTCTCAAGCAGATCAGGCTTCGAGAACACATTCATTGCTGATAACTCGGTAAGATTATGTACTCATTGAATTGAACTAGATAGAACTATAAGTATGTTCTGAATGTGGATATAGATAGTTAGGCATTCTTTTGAAAATAATTGCCTGTATACCTATCGAAATGACGGGGAATCGGCGATAGGGTGTATTCTTCAAAATGGCCGTGGTAGCGTTTTACCGGAATTGTCTTTTGTTTGAAATGCCAATTTAACTTCGGTTCAATAGAAACTTCAACTTTGTTAGCTTTGAGTACTTTTCCCCCCATTTTTGCGATATTGTACATACAAAAGCATTGCACGCGCTCCCTAACCTTGGCGCGACGTCACGTGACCAATGACGCGGTTTCGCGCCTCTTGTGGCTGATGAACCCGATCTCGGCAACTATAAGTGACTTAGCTAACTGCATGGAGAGGCCCGATTTTGATATATTTGTGTGTCAGTGGAAAAGAAATGCCCCAATGTCCAAAATTAAGGATTCTTTTGGGTTGTGAATCTGGGATTCACCATGACGCTTTGCATAAAGGCTACACAAATATGCACAAAATTGACCTCAAATATTGAGCTACATACGTTCGGCAAGAAGGGTGTCTCAAATTAGATCAAAGACGTCTCCCTGTCTGATACATGTATTTTTTTTGCTAGGAGCAATCTAAAGAAATATTATGAGTCTGAAATGATAAACACCGGTGCGGCGAAAATCGAGTTTAAAAAAAAATAGGGATCCGTGGTAACGAAACTTTTGATAAAAGGGGTTTACGAGATTATCCAGGGTTCGTAACATGTGTGGGGTTAATAACATCACTTGAAGTTTGGGATTGATTGTACAGTTGTTTTGGCTGAGAACTATTTGACTGATTTTCTCTTTCCTTCTTTTGTCTCTTAGGGTTCGTTCCAAGTGCAGTACTCGTAAATAGGTTGCTGTTTTTCACTGTTGTGTGAAGCTGTTTACGGATAGGTTTGCTGTATTATCAGAGATCTTTGGACGTTGACCATCTTACTTCCTTAATAGTCACCAAGGTATGTTCATTATATTACTACTTTCATTTTTTCCTCTATATTTTGTATCGCTCTATTTACGGCTAGCCCAACAACAAATGTTGAAAAGGACCTTGTATCTTTAGATAGGTAAATTGCCCCAGATCAGGTGCAATACAGAAGTATCAAAATAAAATCCTTCCACTACCAGAAATTGTTCAATTGGCATGAAGTACAATATTATATATATAGTATACTTATAAACATTTCAAGGCACGGAGTCTCATGATTCTCGAGTAACGGGGTCTTGCAAAATAGTTGATTCTGAGGTGAAACCAGTTCCTACTGTTTTCTGTAAACACATGAAGATAATAGATAACCTGAATCAGATTTGGTCCATTACTTCTTATTGGAATACCGGTAGCGAGTATACTGTATCAAGCTGGTTCTGGTTATCGTTTATCTTCATATCTTTATAGAAAGAAATATGAGATGTTTTCGCCTCAAAAGTTGCCATCTTTCCTCGAATGCACTACTTCTCGGCCCTGTTATTGGAGAATGATGAGACTTTTTTGAGTATAAACTATAACATTGTACTTCATGCCAACTGAACAATTTCTTGTATGTAATATTTTATGTTTGGCACTTCTACCGCACTTGTTCTGGGGCCATTTACCCATCTAAACATACGTGGTCCTTCAGATAAGGGTGTCAGCTATATACCAATATGGTCCCCATTTCCGCATCTAAATTAACCCGTTGGCATCAACACTTATTTCAGAAATCAAAGGTAAGTCACGAAGAAATGAGAAAGCCATATTTACAAAAGTGAGAGAGCTATTTGTGATGATATAAATAGTTGAAGGCCTACAGGACTGAAAATAACAAAACATGTTTTGACCCAGTACGGTATGTCACCATTTTGAGCGCTTTTTTAAGAACGTTTGTCCCCCCTCGTATATAGAAGGGTCAGGTGCTACGGGACTTTTTTTTTTTTTTTTTGCTCAAAATCCTTCCTATGAATTTTTATTATGAATTATGAGAATTGCAAGAATCTCGAGCGACCACCACCAAGAAAAATTCATGTGAATTTTCATACCATTCCATGCGTTGATGGGTGGGGAGGGGTGGTGTACATTTGTTCTGGACAAGCACTAAAATCGTGAACTACATGTACTCACAGCTAGCAAAAATGTGATGATCTCACAATTTAAAAAAATGTGATGATCTCACACATTAAAAGCGATCAGACCTGGCCATCACCTTTAAAAGGTGCTGAATAGAGCCATCAACTTTTCAGGGTGATGAATTGGCCTCATCACCCTTAAAAGTTGATGACCTAAATTTACAACCATTGCTCATCACTCTTCAGAGATATAATGGCCATAATTTCTGTAGGTGATCATAAAAAAGGGTGATGGCTCTAACTCATCACCTTTTCGGGGCGCTAGTTATCTTTTTTTCTGGCTGTGCATTACTGAATCAAATCATATTTTGGCATTTTTGGACTTCATCACTTAGTATCAATAACGTTCTCAGTTTTGTAGATATAACTTTGTCACGTCTTTCGGACATAATTTCTTAAGTGTGTATGTGTTGATGCCAACAGTTTTTTTTGTGACAGCGGATTGCATATATTTTGCGCGTGATTATATAATAATAAACGTGGATACGGGCACTGTCTTTGGAAAGCTGATGTAGCACATGTAGGCTTATCACACCACACAATTTATTTTGAGGGAACGCCAGCTAACCTGGGGAACGAACGAAGCCATGTAAAGGATATGTGACGACAATACGGGAATAACTCCCTTGTGTGTGATGGTAATTAAGATACTGAAATATCAGCCTGGAAAAAATTGCGATGCTCCGTTGTATAAAAATAGAATGATTGATCAAAATATGCTCCTCGGCCTGATTTGGTATTTTTGAGACATTTACAGTGAGGATTTTCTCTTATAGCAAAAATATGACACCTCAAACCAAAATAATTTTGACATACAACATATTAGGAAGTTTGTCTATTGGAAAGAACAAAGAATGGTTTGGTTTTTGGTGTCAGATTTTTGTTACATGAGAAAACCCTTCATGAAAATGACCAAAAATACAAAAATAAGCCCGGGTGCACATTTTGATCAATCATATCCTTATTATTATGCAACTGAACCTCTCAGTTTTGTCGAAGGGAATATTTCAGTATGTAAACTTCAAGAAAAAGTTATATGGCAGGTTTTGGAGTGGAAAAAACCCCCGGCTTTATTCCCATCACACACAGTGGAGTTTTTCGTATGTAAACGTCACATATCCTTTGGCTAGTACCTGAGTGCATGATACCAATATCTGTTTCATGAATAACTGAAATGCATATAAATTTGCCCAGGACCTCACAGGGGCTCGTTACTGCTGTTAATTTGGTTGATTGGAGGAAGGTCGTTCTGGTAATACTTCACCCCCGCCAAATAAACTGAATTAACCAAATAACATCTCTAACGAGCCCCTGTGCAGACCAAACATTTCTATAGAACTGAAACAGTATCAAAATCTTACACTAAATTGGGATAACAAAACCGTCGTCTTAAATGATAAATGGATTACCACTGGGATTAATTAATTATATTTTAACTATAGTCTGTCCATTTTAATTAGCCGTCTACTTTGGAGCTTGTCAAAAATCAGTAGTTAACTCTGGATAGTTTTTCTTTTTTGCATCGTGTAGAACAAACTAAACTCTACAAGATGACCACCATTACTCTTTGATATCGATAATATCACGCTTGAAATAACTTTGTAATTCTCTCCACATAAAACTCCAGTACAGTTGTTGTATGTACCGGGTCTCAATCACAAAGGGGGACGTCATAATGTATTCGTGTTTACTAGCACAAAGGTCAACAATACTGTGTACGGTAATAGAGGTGTGTGCGGTTTATCATTCGGCAATTTCACTGGGCATGACATATGAGCGACACGCCGACGGACCGCCTGTTATTACTTTATACCTCATCAATGACCATTGTGCCAGTGAGCATGAATACATTATGACGTCTGTCTATGTAACTGAGGCCCGTTACATGAAAAAAAACTGTATTGGGGTTTTATATGGAGAGAATTACAAAGTTATTTCAAGCGTGATATATTATCGATATCATGGAGAAATGGTAGTCATTTTGTAGAGTTCAGCATGTTCTACATGCTGCGAAAAGAAAATTTATGCAAAGTTAAAGTGATCGTAAACCCTCAAGTAAAGTTTCCATCAAATGAAAGACCATTGCAAACAATGTGGAAAAATATTTATTTTACTTTTTTACGATTTTATTACACAGAGTAAACTGCAATTAAGGCATGGTATTCTATGGTGGTCTGTTGCAATCATATTTAGGTCCAGTGACGTCACACTGCCTTAATACATATATTTCAAACTTTGTATGCACTTTCCAGTGCTCGATTCGAGCTTAAGGCGTGTATACTGAGTTTCAACACAGACTCACTGTTCCAATGTACATGTTTCACCAAAATCTGGGAGATGTTGACTCATGAGTGTCAAGTCAATTTGAATCTTGCATTTAATTTCCCAGATTTTGGAACATGCACATTGGAACAGTGAATCTGTGTTGAAAAGTACATACCTTAAGCTTGAATCAAGCACTGGAAAGTGCATACAAAGTTGGAAATATATGTATTAAGGCAGTGTGACGTCACTGGACCTAAATATGATTGCAACAGACCACCATAGAATACCATGCTTTAATTACAGTTTACTCTATGTAATAAAATCGTAAAAAATTAAAATAAATATTTTCCGACACTGTTGGCGATGGTCTTTCATTTGATGGAAACTTTACTTGAGGGTTTACGATCACTTTAACTATTGATTTTTGACAAGCACAAAAGTAGACAACTAATTAAAATGGACGGACTATAGTGATTGGGTATGACTAATCTATACACGTGTTATACGGAAATATGATCTTTTGCTAGGCACGAGACTATAGGTCGCCTGTCCCAGTGTATCCCAGTTCCCGCCACGTTACTGTTTGTTTTATGTAAATATTAAAAATGAATTGAAAATTTATGTTTTAAACCTGTGGCAGAGTACATCCGACTACTAAAAAAGTTTCTTTCTTAGATAATTAGATTAGAATTAGTGGTCATTCTATTCCGTTTAAAAACCAATCTATTATATTGAAAATCTCAGATTAGATTGAATTTTTTGTCCACATTAGATTCATTCTGTTCTTTTTCAATGTACTAGATTGAAAAGAAATCGATGGCATTGAAAGATTGACATTTTAAACCGAGAAGATTGGAATTAGGGACAAGATTTAATCTTTAGGGATTAAAATGTCAATCTTTCCGTTCGATTAGAATTATTTTTGATCTATTATATTGAGATAGAACTGAACGAATCTAATGTTGTCTGACAAATCAATATAATAGATCCGAATAAACTGGGATTTTCAATATAATAGATTGATTCTCAATCGGAATAGATTTTTGGTCACTATTTCCAGTCTGATTATTTAAGAGAGTAATCCTGTATATAGTGAGATATCAACTGTTGGCCCTCTTCATCTTCATAGAATAGGTTAACCAGAAGATTATACTGTGAAGTCATGTTTCTCTGTCAGTATGTCGGCACCTCTTCCCACTTCACTTATATGCGTTGTAATGTATCTCAAAATCCCTTGCCGTGATATAGTCAAATTTTGAATTTGAATTAAGGATCGTTATCCGTACTGACATGTTAGATGGAGCGTCCCTTAGCCCTTTCCGGAAAGTGTATGATCTCCCCTTGAATAACTGCCGCTCTTTGAGGTTAGAGGTACGAAAAGCTGCTTCCAGGAAGTAGTCGCCTCGTTTTCACCTTTACCAAAGGCACCCGCAATTATTTTGAATAATATTTTGATAAACTATTCCAGACTATTTGTTTGAAAAACTATTCTGTTAATATTTTCTACGTGAACCGATAGATCCTGTATTCGCGTACATTAGGAAGTTAATTTTAGAAAAATAGAATATTTTATAACTAAAACTAATTGTTAGGGCCTTTGGTACTTACCGGAAATTCTCTGCTCCAGCAAGGGAGATAACACCCTTTACGAATTGGACTAAAGACTTGGTATATACCTCAAGTACATCTCATGGACTTTGCCAAAATATACCCAAGTATACATGTAATTTACCTACATCTCAATTTTATTTCCTGCACTCCACCGAAAAAAGCATGGCTTGAATGCACCTATACCGTTATCCACCTTCACCTAAGATACACCTGGTGGAAAAGTAGATGATAAATTTGAGCACAATATACATAAAAATTGCTCGTCGTGTTATCGTAATTAATTGCCAGTACAATTTTTCTTCATACTCGCTATATACATCTAGCCGAATGCGACATTAAAGAATATGTGACGACAATACGGGAAAGTCTTTTTTTAATCCAAAACCTGCCAAATCAGATTTTTCTGGAAGTTTACATACTGAAATAATAACCTCGAAAAAATGGCGATGTTCTGTTGTATAAAAATGGGTATGTGATTGATAAAAATGTGCTCCCTTATCTGATTTGGTATTTTTGAGGCATTTACAGTGAAGATTTTCTCTTCTAGCAAAGATCTGACACCTCAAATCAAAATAATTTTGCCACAGAATCTATTAGAAAGTTTGTTTATAAGAAAGATACAGGAATGGTTTTGGCTTGAGGTGTCATATATTTCCTACATGAGAAATCCTCCATGAAAATGCCCCTAAAATACCAAAATAAGCCGGGGAGCACATTTTGATCAATCATATCTCCATTTTTATGTAACTGAACATCTATTTTTTTCGAAGGGGATATTTCAGTATGTAAACTTCAAGAAAAAGCTTATTTGACAGGTTTCGAGTGAAAAACGGCTTTATTACAGTCAAACACAAAGGAGTTTTTCGTATGTAAACGTTACATATACTTTTTATTCTCTTTCTCTCTCTCTCTGTTCATCTACATGTCTATGTTGGCTCATTATCCTAGCCAGAATGTTACTTCAACTTATAATTATTTACACTTAAAAGTACATCCCCTGTAATACCTAGAAAAAACGTGTAATGTGAACTCAATCTTTATTATTATTTTGCCTCTAAGATACTACCAAACCGAATTAAATCCCGCTGTAACATTCTTCACTTCAAATTATCACATCAATTATTTGTTGAGCACGGTTGTTTAGTTTACAGACAACCTATTGTTAATCTAATGCAACCTTGGGTAACCTGCGCATATGTAGAGAACAATTCAGATATATTAACCAAATGGATATATTAACTGTCAGATCTCAAACACATCGGTCCCTTGTATGCTTTTGCATTGGGATCACCAATCGGTGTAATTGTATGTCAGTGTTAGGACAACCTCCCACTCACATACACTTTACATGTAGGCTTTAGTAGAAGAAGTACTCATACAGTAAAATGTTTGTAAAGGAGGGAAGGTGTGGATCGATCAGCTCAGAGATCTTTACTGGAAATGAGAATACAAATATATATTTTTGACAGAGGTACCGATCAAATCGGCCACACCTGAGGGGTACAACTCATTGAAGTATACATCTCACCGAGGTCTACTTGAGGTGCTAATTTGCATATTTGGATACTCCTAAAGTACACCTCAAATACAGCTCAACTACACCTCATCTGTACCTCAACTACACTTCATAATATTTGAGAGTACACCTCCAAGGTAAACCCCAACTACAGTTCAAAGCAGTAAGGGTTGGGCAAAAAAGAGGCTCTTCAGCGAAACACGCAGAAAGTGTGCCTGTCCTTGGCAATTGATTAGGATTGAAATGCTATCATCGGGCATTTTTATAATGTTTGCCGGTTCTTCAGCGCCGAAGGATCCGTCGGCGCGTGCCTACGTTCATGCTAATACCGGTAAAACGCTACCGCTGCCATTTTGAAAAACAGACCCTATCTCCCATATCACCTCAAGTGCTTTGCAATAGAAACTTCAATACATTGAATCCCAGAGAGTTTTCCCGTGTCTGTGAGTGAGTCAGATATATTTGCTGTCCATAGATATGTGTCCGAGGTATTACAGATTGAGCTTCCATGTCGCCATTGTATTTACCAGGGATACTTCTCTTGGAGGTAAATAAATAGGTTTATAAAAAGCTATCATGTAGTAAGACACACGTTTGGCAAAACTCTCTATCTTGGTAAGAAATAGTGGTTTTATTGACATCATCATGACCGCCATTTTCAATCTACCAGGAAATTGTCATGCCCATGATCATAAATGACACGGTAATGAAGATTTATTCAAAAAAAAAGATAATAATAATAAAAAAAATAGAAATAAAAATAGGCTGAGGTGAATAAATATGACCCAAATTAAATGAAAAATGTCGAATAATAAACGCAAATCTCCTATGATCTCTCGAGACCACCATGTTGAACTTGATCTTGACAGGATGTGTCTGATTTCCTAATATGGGTACATTTCGGACTGTGTTGGAGCTTCCTAGAATATCACCAACAACAGCTCGCGACACGTACTGTAAAGGAAGGGCGTATTATTATAAATAGATAGGGTGAACATGGCGAAGATGGAAGGAAGTGTATAATCAGGGAGGACGAAAGCCCAACAGTGATCACAGGGAGGACGAAAGCCCAACAGTGATCGCAGGGAGGACGAAAGCCCAACAGTGATCATGTATCATGTATGCCCGAGACTCGATTGTTGCCATGAAAAGAGAATCGTGCGGTTCTAATGAATTATTCAAGCTTCGAGAATACATTCATTGCTAATAACTCGGTAAGGTTGTGCATCCTGGTCCGTCATTCCTAATTCAGCTGTCGTTCATTAAAGAATCTCCGCGTCCATAATCCAAAGACCTATTCCATATTCCATATAACAGCATCAACACCAAATTAAACAAAATCATAGTAAACATAAACATAGGCTAGTTTTCTGCGAGGGAGAAGCGGTGAATGATGCCGGCAAGACATCGTGATGTTCCAAATATATCAAATCCGTATCGCTGGCCAGTATTCTTAATCCATATGATATTCGTTTTGTAAAGTCGTATCTCAGTCACGCTTTGATTGTGACTGCTCATATAAACACCATGAGGATCTTGAAGTGCATGGGTTCATACGACCCCTAGCCCTGGGTTAAGCGGAATTAGATACGAGTTACGAAAGGTAACGCCATAGATCTGGCACGCTACGCTGGTATTTTGCTATCAGCATGCGATATGTTTCGCCAAATTTGAGAAACTTTGAGTGGAGGCGCTTAGTGATATAGCCCTGTTTTATAAGTTTCTGTAGTAATGTTTTGTGACGTTGATTAAAATCGTCACATTTAACACAGGATCTAGCAAATGCTACTAGGCGTGATATGTATGCTACAAATGTCTCGAGATATAAATACATGCGTGTTCTGAATGTGAATATGGGTAGTAGACATTCTCATGAAAATAAGTGCCTGAAAACCTCTCGAAATGACGGAGAATGGGCGATAGGATGTTTTTTTTAAATGGCCGCGGTATCGTTTTACCGGTATTGTATTTTGTTTGCAAATACCTATTTAACTTCGGGTCAATAGAAACTTTGATCGGTTTTGACATACTTTCTTTTCCGATTTTAACGGTATTGTAAATACGAAAGCATTGCCCGCGCTGCCTGGACTTGGCATGTCGTCACGTGACCAATGACGTCGTTTCGCGCCTTCTGTAGCTGAAGATTCCGATCTCGGTCACCATAAATGAATTAGCTAACAATACGATGAGTTTTTGGATAGTAACGTTAAACGTTACTTTCCATTTAATATTAGAGCAAACATCTTATATGGTGAAACAAATGCTGATGTTTTCTCTATTCAAAATTATTTACGCAGAGATACCCGCCTTGGCTGCTGCCTACACCACACATATTTATAGGATTGCATACACAAATTTAAAAATCTGACCCACCCCATATTATTACTGCTATTTTAATGTCACTCAATTTTCTTGGAGATATTAGAATATCTAGAGCTGTAATTTTTACAGACTCTCTTACCTCTTTACAAGCAATGCTCAACTTCTCTTGGAGCCGATCTTCAAATATTTTATATGAAATATTATATCTAGTCTCAACAATGTGTTATGAGAATATAATAATTTATTTCGACTGGGTCCCGGGCCATTCTCGTATATTCGGGAATGAGCTTGCGGATTTTCTTGCTAAGCACGCATCCGCAATTCCAGATATCAATATATATATGGGATTAACAATTAATGAAGCCATGGCCTGTTTACATGTATATCATCATATTAATTCTAAATGGCAGGAATACTGGGATAATTCAGAGAAGGGGCATTTTTATTACCAATTTCAGCCTTCTGTTACAGGAGCCTCTTTGAATTTACCAAATCGCCAGGCTGAAGTACTTGTTTTTAGACTTTTTGGGGGGCATATTCCCTAAAATTCATATTTATATGGATGTAATCTACATCCCGCTTGAGTGTGTGATGCGTGCGATATGGAAGAAAGCATCAGTCATTATTTACTTTCATGCACACGGTTCAATAATCAGACTCAATTTTTTTAATGAACTTATATGTACTGGTGTATTTAACCATACTATGGAATCTATTTTAAAGCCATCCAGAAAAAACCGTGATAAAGTTGTTGCGGCTATCTCTAGGTTTATGCTGCGCACACGCAGATTTTAATTTATATTGATTTTATCATTCTGTTATACAATTTACTGTCTACTCCAGGGGAGTTACATTGTAACTTGACAGTTATTATCTCCCTTTCCACCCTGTGGAATTATTTAGATTTATTTGGTTACTTAAGGATGTCCGCTGGTGGTTTTTTGACTTTGGCAGCCATTTTGTCTGTTTTTCTATTGGGTTATCTCCCTTCCCTAGTTTAAGAGATGGGGATTTTCTTTAAAAGCCTTCTAGCCGAGAATTTTGCACACCAACATCCATTCAATTTGCTAAATTTTGATAGACATTGTGATTATCTGCAAACAGTTAGAATATAAGAAAAAGTTAAATACTATTTATATGAATTTTTCATGAATATTGAAAATCCCAGTGTGGAGCGGTTTAACTAACAAACCTACTTCACACTTTCAATTGTTGCTTAGTAGGTTTGTAATTGTATATATAACATAGTTTGTTGTTTCCCTTCTCACTGTATTGTACTTTCAACTAATTGAGTGAGTTGATCTCACGTACATGTATGTATATAAACCTATGTGTACCCTCGCTCAGTGCTTTAGCCACTCTCTGAGGATGAAGACAGTTGTCTTTGAAAGCTAAGAGAATACACTATGTATCGTATTGCAGTAGTCGCTTTATTTATTTTGAGTTTCATGAATATGCTTCAAAACTAGGGCTATTCCCTATGCTTTCTGGGCTATCAAATTGAGCATGGGTCAGTCCACTTAACGTTGCCTACAGCTAAAAAATGCACACCAACCTATTTTTTTTCTTTGTTTTTCCTCATATTACACAATTATGAATTCAACAACACACATTATTCAAAAAGTTAATTACTTTGATTTACCACCAGCGGACATCCTTAATGGTACATGCATATAATTATAAATTACAAGTTGATGAATTCAATAAGGTTCTAAAATTATTTAAGATATATTTTCTTATTGGTGGTTAAGAAATCATACAAGTATCTCTGCTCGATAAAAGAACTTTGTTTTAAATGTCTTTACTCGTTCTGGTTGGATATTGCTGTCTGGGGATACCAATGGAGGTCCCTTTTCACGGTGTTCATCAGGAGGAGTATAGACATTATATCAAATATCGTTTTTATTAACCACTTGCTCATATCTGAATTTATTTTATGAGTTTATTTTTAGTTAAAAACAAAAATATGCATGTACTATATTGGCCTTTAAATTCAGTTTTATGTTTTTTATAAATAGGATCGTTGGGATTTTAGTATTATTAAATTGTTTGTTGGTCCGTATATATACCCTTCCTTTTATGTCTCTAACCTCACTATGCCAGTCAATAACGCAATTTGGGAGTCTGCTTTTTTACCCCTCAGCCTATTAGGCTGCGGGGTCTTGTCGTTGGCATGTACGTCCGGTCGTCCGGTCGGTCGTCCGGTCGTCCGGTCGTCAACAATTCTTGTGATCGATCTAGAAACCGAACCGTTGCTTCTAGAGACTTCAAATTTGGTACACAGAATTGTTGGGTGGTCAACCACACGCCTATTGAATCTGGACCCGATTGGTTGGAAACTTTGGCGGCCATCTTTAATTTATGCGAAACCATCACAGCTTTCTCGTTACCAAGCTTTCTTTAGAACGACTTACCCTAGGCACACCAAACTTGCCGTGCACATCCATATGCTCATGACCCAGAACCCTATTGAATCTGGACACGATTAGGTGGAAACTTTGGCGGCCATCTTTAATTTATGCGAAACCATGAATCTTGTGTATCTCGGAAACCATTTTGCTGTTCAGTGTGAAACTTTGTGGAGATTATCGATACATCAAGAAACTTTGAAGGAATGACCAAACCAGTTTTCCTGATTAGGTGAAAGCCTTGGTGGCCATCTTTAATTTATGCAGAATCTTTAATGATGTATTTCTTTGATACCATTGAAGTATTCTATATGAAACTTCTTGTTACCAAGCTTTCTTTAGAACGACTTACCCTAGGCACACCAAACTTGCCGTGCACATTCATATGCTCATTACCTAGAATCCTATTGAATCTGGGCCCGATTGGGTGGAAACTTTGGCGGCCATCTTTAATTTATGCGAAACCATGAATCTTGTGTATCTCGGAAACCATTTTGCTGTTCAGTGTGAAACTTTGTAGAGATTATCGATACATCAAGAAACTTTGAAGGAATGACCAAACCAGTTTCCTGATTAGGTGAAAGCCTTGGTGGCCATCTTTAATTTATGCAGAATCTTTAATGATGTATTTCTTTGATACCATTGAAGTGTTCTATACGAAACTTCTTGTTACCAAGCTTTCTTTAGAACGACTTACCCTAGGCACACCAAACTTGCCGTGCACATCCATATGCTCATTACCCAGAACCCTATTGAATCTGGATCCGATTGGGTGGAAACTTTGGCGGCCATCTTTAATTTATGCGAAACCATGAATCTTGTGTATCTCGGAAACCATTTTGCTGTTCAGTGTGAAACTTTGTAGAGATTATCGATACATCAAGAAACCTTGAAGGAATGACCAAACCAGTTTTCCTGATTAGGTGAAAGCCTTGGTAGCCATCTTTAATTTATGCAGAATCTTTAATGATGTATTTCTTTGATACCATTGAAGTGTTCTATACGAAACTTGGTATACAGCATCGATGTATCAAGAGACTTGACTTGCACTGAATAACCACATCAATTCTTCTGAGAGGCGGGAAGGATGGCCGGCCATTTTTAATTTATGCAAAATCATTAATGATCTCTATCTCTGATACTAACGACTTACCCTAGGCACACCAAACTTGCCGTGCACATCCATATGCTCATGACCCAGAACCCTATTGAATCTGGACACGATTAGGTGGAAACTTTGGCGGCCATCTTTAATTTATGCGAAACCATGAATCTTGTGTATCTCGGAAACCATTTTGCTGTTCAGTGTGAAACTTTGTAGAGATTATCGATACATCAAGAAACTTTGAAGGAATGACCAAACCAGTTTTCCTGATTAGGTGAAAGCCTTGGTGGCCATCTTTAATTTATGCAGAATCTTTAATGATGTATTTCTTTGATACCATTGAAGTATTCTATATGAAACTTCTTGTTACCAAGCTTTCTTTAGAACGACTTACCTTAGGCACACCAAACTTGCCGTGCACATTCATATGCTCATTACCCAGAATCCTATTGAATCTGGGCCCGATTGGGTGGAAACTTTGGCGGCCATCTTTAATTTATGCGAAACCATGAATCTTGTGTATCTCGGAAACCATTTTGCTGTTCAGTGTGAAACTTTGTAGAGATTATCGATACATCAAGAAACTTTGAAGGAATGACCAAACCAGTTTTCCTGATTAGGTAAAAGCCTTGGCGGCCATCTTTAATTTATGCAGAATCTTTAATGATGTATTTCTTTGATACCATTGAAGTGTTCTATACGAAACTTGGTATACAGCATCGATGTATCAAGAGACTTGACTTGCACTGAATAACCACATCAATTCTTCTGAGAGGCGGGAAGGATGGCCGGCCATTTTTAATTTATGCAAAATCATTAATGATCTCTATCTCTGATACCGTTTAAGTGCTCGATATAAAATTTGGTAAACATCATCGATGCAGCAAGAGACTTGTGATGAATGACAGAACTGGTTTCTCTGATTGGGTGGAAATCTTGGTGGCCATCTTTAATTTATGCAAAATCTTTAATGATATATATCTCGGATACCATTTAAGTGTTCTATATGAAACTTGGTATACAGCATCGATGTATCAAGACACTCGTAATGAAGATCAGTTCCTCTGAATGACCGGAAGGATAGGCGGCCATCTTTAATTTATGCAAAATCATTAATGATCTCTCTCTGATACCGTTCAAGTGCTCGATGTAAAATTTGATATACATCATCAGTGCATCAAGAAACTTACGATGAATGACAGAACTGGTTTCTCTGATTGGGCGGACTTTCTACATCACTAAGGAACCACTGTTCAGCGACTAATGTTGTCATACTTGGAGACTTCAACAATGACTTTGCTGTCGACTCGGCTGAAACAACCAAGATAAACGACTTCTTCCAAGAGCATGGGCTCTTTCCCTTAATCCACACCCCAACCACAGATCTTAGGACAACCATTGACCAGATTTTCACCAATTTCAAACTCACAGATATACAATTTGATGTCCATGAAACATATTATTCATATCACAAGGCTGTTCGGATTGCCATCCACCCATCTTCATCCTCTGCTTGATCACAGATGGAAAGAGACAGACAATCAACAGGTACACAGGGATTGATACAGTTATTGCTATCAAAGACTTATTATTGTTTAGATTATTATTAGGGTTCAAAGCCAAAATGGCTTGAAGCCTTTTGTTTTTGTTCAGAATATTTCTGTTCTTCCGCCATATTTTTCGCACACGCTATGTCAAAATATTTATTATAATCCTTCAATACATCCAACATCCCACACTGAATTTATCATATTGTAATCTTTTACAAGCCACTGCTAAAGCATCTTCTGCATTCAACCAAATCTTTCAGGCTTTTACATATGCATTTTTCATTCATTGTGTACCAATATACACTGACTAAAACTGTCTGGCTGAGGGGTTGTTGCACCTTTTAGGTGCTGCCTCATGTTTTATGTTGGTGTTAGCACGCATTATGGAATACGAATAGGTCTTCAATGGACGACGGATGAATAATGAATGACGGAACAGAAGCTTGTAATACATTTTTTATACATCACTGACTCAATTATAAAACAGTGCCCTCGCTCTCGCAAGTTGCCTTTTCGATCATCGGAGACTGCCGAGAAAACCCGATCACCAAATATACCTCGGAATATTGACATTCAGTGTCGGAATCTGATATTTCGGAAAATAAAAACAAATATTGATAAAAATTTCCAATGTACGCGAATCTAAATATATATTTTTTAGTGGGACTTACCAGATGAAAACATACAAGTGAATAAGAATAATAACGTGATTCTGTTCTTCTGGATAAAGTAGATTTGTCAAATTGACGTTGCGGCATTAATCAAATAAACCTGTTGAACACATCTGTTTAATGCCACAGCGTCAGTTCGTCAAATATACCTATAAAGAACATAAGTACGTTATTATTTCTAGCCATTTATATCTGGATGACTTATAATATTCACTTTCACATATTAACATGAATACTTACCAAAATATTGTAAATTCAATCCCAAAGTTCCCATTCAAAATATAGTTGCGATAATATTGTAATGTTAGGATGATTACTATACTCAGTACAGTCGGTGATTGACAGTTTATTGATTATACATGAGTAATGTGACCAACGTCACATGACCTAGGAAGTAGGGTGAGGAAGATGACTTGGGGGTCCAAGCGTAATGTTTTTAGGTCACCTAGGTGACTTGAGGGTCCAAGCGTAATGTTATAGGTCACATAAGTAACACACATTTTCATCACAGTTGGGTCAGCTCAGAACTTGCTGGAAGCAATCCCCTAATGCGCGTTCATCTAAAAAATCAATGTCAACGGTTCTCCTTATTTTGCCGACGGAAGGCTTCGGATGGACTGACTGTCTGAACTACTCATTAGCGGACAATTTGCAAACGAGAACCTACTTCGTAGGAACAATGATCAATTATTTTGAATTGGAGGTAGCCATTTTTAATATACCCAATAAATAGCCTGTGGATGAAAAAAAATGTGAAATTGACATCTTTTCCGATCAAAACTATGTGCCCGAACACGTGAGTGTCCACAGTTCCTATTATCCTGAACACTGATAAGTCCAGCCAGTGCTTAAAGCCCGGCGCACACGAGAGATATCAGCTGAGATAGCGACCTCAATTGCCTGTCAGCTCCGGGTCTAGCTCTCCTGTGGTTTTAGCGCACACGGTGAGCAAAAGTTTCACGAAATTGATTTCAGTTCCCGCATAACGTCTTCTTCAAGACCATTTTGAAGAGTCGTGCGTATGAATCGCGTGAAAATAACATGCGATTCATTGGTCGGTCAAATAAAACTGTTGAGCTGTTGTCTTGCGTTCGCCGCACACAATGAGGATTTGGCC
>JAVTVY010053651.1:0-25570 GCA_036873755.1 Hanleya hanleyi
TAGCTCTTTCAAGTCATCTGATGTAAAGTGATGAACTATGTGACCGTTAGATAGAAGAAACGATCCAAACGGTGAAATATTAGTAGAATGCAAGTTATTACTCAGAACACAAGTCCGTGAAGCCCGACGCCGACCAAGCGCTTTATTCTCTCCATCATGTTAACCACAGTCACAAAATACAATCACAATGATTTTATACAGAAAACAAGCCTCGGGGACAAAACGTCCACCAGCAGAATCTCACCATATTCAGATAACAATTAAATACAGATATCCACTTGGAAAACTGACTGTGGTCAAATGTTTTGTGGATTAACCTTATCTGGAGGGTTGGGATGGGGAGAAACTTTTAGTTACACTGGGGACGAATGTCCTAAAAGTTTTCAGGCTATATCTTTGGGCAAAGCTCTACCAGATAATGTACAAAATTGTCAAAGAGACGTAGGAATCCAAAATGCATTATTGGCCGCTGTTTTGAGCAGTTATTCTTTTTGTTATCTTTGACTTTTCTGATCTTAGTATATAAATAATTAATACTGTTATACAGATAAATCCGTTAAACTATGAATCTCACCCTTATGCGAGCTTGGTTTGACGACATTCCTATACTGAATGTCGGCTCTGAAGTTTTTTTTTATGGTGCATGTAGCTCAAATTTATTTATATCTAAACCAAATGACTCGAATCCCCACAGAGTAGTCCGATCATTTTCTCACCTCATGAATCGTTGTTGGAAATAGTGTGCAGATGCAGCGAATAATAATTGAGGTCTTTCTAATGGATATATTTCAAAGAAAGAGAGAATTAAGGTTTAACGTCGCATTCAGCAATATTTCAGCTATATAGCGACGATCAAACAAAATTCTAAGTACTCAAGTTAATAACTTAGTAATCCAACACATTAAAACAGACACACATTAAAACCGATTTCTGTCAAATAACCTAAGATACAGTCTTTTTTTCAAAATTTCAAGATAAAGCCTGAAAAATGTGGACAGGTCTATGCAAAAGAACGGAATACAATAATATTTGGGTATCATCACTATGTGTGTAAAATATAATCTGTTGGTTGGGTGCATTCTCTAGCCAAGTAGGCAACATCACAAAGCTCGCGCATGGTGATTTGTGATGTAGTCGACTTTGCTACCGGTGGGAGGGGTGATACACCACAACAAATATATTTGAATATGTCACCCTATATCACATAATTGAAATACCATCAATCATGTGCCAAGATATAGCGTATTTTCCATTATATCGTCCAGTGAAAACAATGCAAGTCTTTCGATTATTGACGCGGAAATCATTTCATGGACGACGGCTGAATATTGAATGCTAGATCTGACGCTTGCCATGTTCGAAGTGAAATGAGGAATGAACAATAAAATGAAGCATATCCACATACATTCATCCGTATGTACATTGCGTTTTCATGCTTACTTCAACGGGCAAATGTAAGATACGGCATCCACAGGAATGAACAAAGAGTATGAGAGCGAATTTTCAATTTGTTTTACCGCTAATTTATGGTCATTTCAGCAGAGAAATAATCATAAAATGCCAAAGGAACTGAGCGACCAAGGAAGGAATGCAATATCCGCGAGATTGGCGAAAGCTGTTCTGTAATGAAAGAGGAGGATCAAGCTATGCGGCTTTCAAATCCAGTCAAACCAAACCGGACAACGAAAAGCGGTGAAACAATGAAAAGACGTTAAACAGTGAACAATATAGTTGTACCGTTGGAACTAAATAGTTTCAAATACCGCGACACGAAACGTGAAATGTACAAATACGCTAGATAAGAAGCGTTTACCCGTTTTGCGGTAAAAATACACCACAGAATTTTTTTATAAACTAAATCATGCACAATCGCGTACTCGTATTTAAGATTCGTTGCGATTGATTGAGTTGCAAATATATTTATACAGTAACAATGGAAAATCAATAATTTACTGTTCCCAGGCTCCCAGTATTATATAATAACTGGCGGAATGAATTACTTATTAAACAATTAATACATTTAACAAGACATGTAAGTCTACGGCATGTACATTTTCATTTTCTCACTCAGAGGAGGTCGCTCGACTTCTCCCCAAGTGACAAAATGGACTATGTTGTACTATGACTGGTACACCAATCCATTTATCAGTTACCGACGACTAATTTATTTTAGAACAATACGCGAAAAATTCAAAAACATACACGAAACCTATTGGTCCGTACAGAGAATGTCTAATCTACGAAATAATTCGTAGTGAAAATTTAGAAATCACTTAACACAGGCTATAAATATGTGAAATGACTGCTCGAGAGACGACTGGGGCTGAGAGGGAGAAAGAGAGAGAATATCGCCTTAGTGATCCTTTTATAGACGATATATTCTCGATCCCGGGTCGTACAGTTGACATGGTCGTGTATGACGGACCGGGCCTATAAACAGGCTTAC
This sequence comes from Hanleya hanleyi, assembly GCA_036873755.1. Lineage (NCBI taxonomy): Eukaryota > Metazoa > Mollusca > Polyplacophora > Lepidopleurida > Hanleyidae > Hanleya > Hanleya hanleyi. The sequence continues at coordinate 2,447 of JAVTVY010053651.1, forward strand.
ATGACGGGCTCGGCATACAGACAGAATCTGCGGGGCATTACACAGCTTTATTACGGTTTTCACAACAGCGTGAACTTTCAACATTAGCATATACCTTTAGAATAAGAAAGGATTTCGATTGTTCATTCCATCGCAATGAAGACATTTTTCGGCAGTATGCTGCACTTGTGCATTACTATGGTTCTTAGTCGAGCGTGGACTTTGAGCAGAAGCCGTTGTCTTTTGTTGTCTGTGTTCAGTCTCACCCAATTGATGTTCATTTACACCGTATTCGTTCATGGAGTTGACCAGATAATGAAACAATTAAATCAGCCGGCACGGCATGTAGTGCGACGTCAGATTTAACTCCGGTGCCTGTTCAAAGAACGAGTGTATGACGGTATGATTGTTGTGTGTCGAGCCGCAATCAGAAAGCAAATTTACTCGGATTTTAGTGCTGTTAATTGTTGCGTTTTATAGTATTCTGTTGTCTGTTGAAATACATTGCAGTATTGAAGGGGAACGGGGCAATGCTGGACAAAGTCTTTGCTGCCTTGAAATTAACATTCTAAACATTCTAAAAGTAAACGCCTATCATTGAAAGCCCCACGCTCAAATACGAACCGTAATATTGCGAATGTTTTATGTTACATGCAGTGCAGTAGACAAAAAAATCGGTATGTCGTCTTTCTCAATCTGATTAAAACTCAGACTTAATAAACCGCTCCTCTGTCGGACATGTCGCTAATTAAGATCTGGGACAGTCCCTATCTTAAATCTGTCGCGCATGTCAGACTGGCGACCGCTTTTCTATCCGGATCGCTATATAACACCACATCAACTGTAGTCTCCATACGATAAGCACGGTCTGTCTCCACATTTCGTGTAACATGCAGACTCACACGCCCATAAATGGAAGCATTTAATTGCAAGGTTGTTGTGTTTCTCTACCCACAATCTCGTGAAGCAAAGGTACTTTCCAATTAAGGTTAGCTATCAGTTCCGCTGTGTGCATTTCACCACTGTAATGGACAAGAGCAGAATACTGCCGAACAAATTCTTTATTGCGATGGAATGAACGTTCGAAATCCTTTCTTATTCTAAAAGTAATATGCTAATGTTGAAAGTTCGCGCTGTTGTAAAAACCGTAATAACATATGTGGATCAACTTGGAATGTTCTATTTTTAGCTTTGAGGGGCTGATGTAGTGGCAATCTTTTGTGTATTCTGCTTGAGTATAGTAAATTCATACACAAGTATTGTTGTCACATGGACAATCCCACCATAACACGCTTGACTCACAATATTGAAAAGCAGTTAAGAAAGTTTTATATGGTGTGTGTTACAACAAAGACGTAGATACTTATGCTAGATATGAAAATTGTTTTGGGAAGTATTTTTAAATCTTTTATTTTTCTTTATCAGTTATTGTGTCTGTCTAGGAATTTTGTGTGAACTGAGACTACCTGACATGTGGACAAGCCACAGATGCGTGCTCGTTGGCAATTAATTATGCAGCTTCATTTAGCACCAGGCACAGTCTTAGCATGATGTGAATGAAGTGGGGTTTAGATGTATTAACTTTTCAAATTTATACAGGCTGGTGACAGGGGTGTGACATACACCTGCCTTGGGTAACTCTGCACAGCTTTGGACTGTCCTTCATATTGGATGACACGAATTATCATTGCCTTTGACAAGTATGTTGACACAGTAAACGATGAAAAAAATCCAATGAAAATGTCTTCTCTAAGATAGTACTTTTCAGTTGTGGGTGTTTATTATTTGTCGACTTCTGCTGTCAGTCCCAAGGACAAATGTTTTTGTGGATTTTTATTCATCTAGATATACCTGCATGCCAAACATGTTATGGTGGGTCTCTACATGAGACAAGGAACATTTTGCTGTATGACTTTATTATACTCAAGCAGAATAACCAAATAAGAGACTCTTTCGTATTACCTGACGTCATCCCCTTAAATTGTCAAGTTTAGCCTGATGGCAGACATTTCTGAAATTAATAGGTTCAAATTGTGTGAAAGAAGATCCACCTAGAACTCTTAAAACGTTAAACATGTTTGTATGACGTAGTCAATTATTGAAAAGTTTATCAGTATTCCCCCATTCTTCCCTCCCCTGTCGTCGTCTGTGCTATTTGAAGTGATTTTCCTCGCCTCATTATACTCCATCAGTCCCATTGTTATTACTTTTTCAGTGCATTATTCATGATTATGTTGCTTAAAAATGGAATAGTCACACTTCGGAGAAACTAGTAAGATGGCGACGGCGAGGGCCCGAAATGAATTTTGGTGAGGAGGGAAATCGGGTCCGTGAGAATTTCATATACGAAATATTCTGACTCCCCCATTAAATTCTGCCACGGGTGCTTTGTGGGATGGCTCCACATCTAATATTAATCAGAATGGTCCAAATTACGTGTCCGAATTTGGTGCTTTTACCTCAAAATGGACAAATCTTTCAATATAATGGGTAAGTAGCTGAACTACTGGTAGGGACGGCAAATTAAGGGTGGAAAACTTGAGCGAAGATGAATTACAAGCGTCTAGTCCGTCATTCATAATCCAGCCGTCGTCCATTAGAGAATATCCGCGTCCATAATCCAAAGACCTATTCCATTTTCCATATAACAGTATTAGCACCAAATTCAAAAAGACCGTGTTGTCTGCTGAGCATTTGATTGAAATTGTAGTTTTCGGACAGCTTCTCATACGGATTTGCTGCCCATCAGGATAATGATTTATTTATTTTTCATTACTCATTTGTTTTCAATTCAGTATTTTATCAGCACTACGGTTTAAAACAATTCACATAAGACAGAAATAAAAAAATTAAAATGTCTAAATATACTAGTTCGACCCTATATATATATCAATTATTCAATCGATCATTTACCCATAGAGAGCACATAAAGTGTAATACTTGTTTTTTGTAGATCGCGTGATTGTTCCCTTTGTCTTTGTTCCCTTCCCTTAATACACACAGAGCCGTCTAGAAAAAAAAAACTAGTAGAAGTGTGACTGGTTTGCAGAAATCTGTGCTTATGACATTGCTCGCGGAAATGTGGTTGTCGCGTTCAACGGGCCTGCTGGTCGATATATATACAGAAGATATCAACACACACTATCCACATAGCACAAGAAAATTGGCGCATTGTTGGTATTATGCTGTGATTTTGCTTTAAAAAGTATTCTTTAAAAGATTTCATGTGATGGTATCGACCAAATATCAGATTTCTATCAACAATTGTATGAGTTTGGATAGGTTTGGATAATGTTCGAATACTAACGTCAACTTAACGTCGATGTTTGCTTGTCACCGTCTTTTGAACGTTAATACAATTAGTCAAATGAGTGAGAGAATTAAGGTTTACCGTCGCGTTCAGCAATATTCTTTTACATCATTGGACGGAAAATTCAATAAGGCCGTTCCACCGCAATATCCCGAGTGATTGATGTTATGGATTGGAGATTTTTCACGAATCAATGAAATATTACCAAATACAACGCTATCTGTAACTCAATTCGCACTCTCCGCCAATATCGTAGAAGAAAAAAGTAGGATTATATGATCAGGGTAAATGAGTCGAAGCGGTGAGAGAGCTTTGATGAACTAATTTACTACCAGAGCTCTCGTTCAACACGAACAACATAGCTATAATGGATTTAGAAATAATGTTTTCATAGGCCTGCTCAATGGTTATTGTTCAAATGAACAAACGGCGAGGCGACTTCGTGTACAAATAGACCGAACGTGATTGAAATTGCTGTGATCGTCTGCGTGGGTCCATTTCAAAGCCAGGTGCGAACCATAATCGGGAGTAACGTCCATATACCAAGTTATCCGGAAAAACACCTGTGAAGTTTAAGTAAAACTGACAGAAAAATATAGATCAACGTATAGCTTGTGCAGAGTTCGGTGATATTATTTCCGATTCCCAGTTTTTTGTTCGGAGGATGCCTATGCTGCTTGGGTCCCGACAACAGTGGACGAGATTAAATAAAATGTTTATTCAGATAACTGATGTTTCTGAGATTTTCAAAGAGGAACAACCTTCGGACAGCTGCGCTTCCCCCTTACTATCTTTGTCCATGCGCGTAGAGCTGATCGAAGCATCAATAGTTCGAAAACGGATCTAACTCGTTCACATTCAAACTGAATTTCGTGGTCTTGAATCATAGCGATGTACATGATTTACAATAGTAATTTACCATATATTACGACAATGTGAATCATATTCACAGCTACAGAACCAACAGCACAAATACAGGACTCTTTAACTCTATAACGTTGAATCTGTTGACTCCATGATCAAGGCAATGGATAACTCATATGTGAAAATTCACAGAACCACTATTGGCAAATTACACACGCTTCTATTCAAAGGCACATTGGTCTTAATCACCGCAGCCCCTGAGGCCCGCCCTCTGTATATGTCGCTTGACAGATATATGTGCCAAGTTTATTGTTTCGGTGGGAAATTTAAGCCGCACGACGTCGGGCATTAGGGGTTAGAGAGTATTCTTGCATTTACCCTGTTTACCCCATGTTGAGGCATGTACTTCATCATACGCCTTCGATATTCATCCGTTATCATCAGATGAGTTAGCTATTTGAGCTGATCTGTCATCACAGCTTCCGAGCCATCGTATCTACAGACCGTGTGGTTACTGCCCCCACTTCTTACATATCTGTCAAATGTGCATCATATACCAGTACCTCCATAATGTCACCATCGTCAAGCCATATACTCCACTTTCCAGAGCTACAGATCCAACAGCTCGAAAACGGAACTGCCTCTATAACATTCAAATTATGGGCTCCGTGGTCAAATGATAACGGCATTTAGCAAATTGGATTTTGATGTGTTCAGATAGGGGGAAATAAGCATCCTTAAAATACCTGTCATTGGAAGGGGAAGTGGGAGGGGACTACGAGCTGGCAGCTCTCGACCTAATCGCCCATCATATTGACCTCATTTGTAGTCCATTTACATATTTCTAGGTGAAATGGATATAATGGATGAATGCAAAATGGTGGTCATGTGGATCCTCGGTAATTTGAAACTGTTTCTTTGCTCATTTCCACTTTGTCTTCTAAAATTGCATGAAACATATTTATTTTCACCGAAACGATTGAATCGCTATAATGAATCGGTGATTTAGTTTTCATCATAACAAATCGAGATTTATAAAAAAATGAATAAATTGGCCCAGAAAATGGCCGAAAAATATACTACGTCATCAGAGAGGCCATCGTTGAATTTTTACATTTTCTTTTGAACCATTAGCTAAATATATGATCTTGAATGCTCCTGCTCACTAAACCTAGGTATAACTAAAATTGTCAAGAGACCGAAATGTCCCTCACCCGCTTCACCCAGTCTGCCGAGGATGCACTACACACAACAGTCCAGACCTGGTAGGTTGAGAAATTGTTTTGGAGCATTTTTGGCAATTCTGAACATTTTCTCCTCTTCATTTTCATAGAATATATTTATTTTACTATGATTTATTATTCTGGGGTACAAAAATAAAATATCTATATTAGACACTCGGGAAGGTGAAAAAATATTCAACAATATATGCCTCGAGAAAGGGATCAAGTTTTGTGGTCCATGAAGTTTATAGTGATATTATAATGTGTAAGCTACACCGAGGAAAAAGCAACTAGTCAAGTTACTACATTAGTAGGTTAAGCAAATATACCTGCAGGAAACCCAAAGATGGTCGAGAGTGGGATGGGGATGGAGATATCAGCGTTCACTACTGTCAGTGTCCAACTCAAGAGCATTGTTTTGGTTTGTCAGAGATTTATGCTTTTTGCCCTTTTATTAATATTAATATGTCGTATCTAGAATTGTCCAGAGGAATAAGTACAGGTGTGAACACTGGTCTGAATGACCCGACATTGCTGGACCTTCCTGAACAGATCAGCTTTATTCGAAAGCAAAGTTGACAATAAAATCCGATCTTCGGTTTCAGAAATCAACTTTTGTATTTCTATAATGAATGTAGTACTGATTATAGAGACGCGACCGCGGCTTGATGTGTTGCAGCCTCGTGACATGTGGGGAATTTCGTCAAAATATATCACCTGCTATAAAATATGGTATTCCATAAGAATGATGCGGACTCCTCTCTCGAATTTTAGAAAATTCATCATGGTAAAATCACAGCAGCAGGAGTGGTAGACCAACAGATTATTTTGTTGTACTAGTATCCTATTCGCAATTTAGCTAGGTTGAGCGTTTACTGTATAATTTCCCAAGAAGTATCCGAAAGCATTTGATACTAAGATATGAGAAGAAAAACACTTGAGTGGATCGAAAACATTTCAGAAACGACATTAAAATTGAAGAGCAGAATTGTGATGAGAATTGTTTGAACCTCGACTAGACTATAATCTTACAATATTTTCATACCAGGAATCCACTGCGGAACACCATGATGTTGGGGCGGAAATGTCATTCCAGAAACATTTCGTTGCTTTTGAACAGAATATTTTTGTTTTACATGTATGCTTAATATGGAGCTATTTATGTACCTATTTTTGTTAACATTTTATTCTAAAGGAGCCCTTAAATGCATGTACTGGAGTCCAGAACTGCACATTTTCCCGAGATTATAGCGCTCGCTCCTTGGGTATAAAAGGTATTCCTTATTTATTCTTTAAAATCGTTGCCACCCCTGAGATGTGGGAATAGGGAAAATTACCAGAGATAGATACCAGACATGTGATTCAAGCTAATGTGGATTTCGAAGAATAGTGTAGTCTATTTTTCATGAAATCAACTTTTCCATAAAGGTTTTGCTTTTTATTCACATTAAAACGAGCTCAATAGGTGATCCAAATAATTGCTGCAGAATTATAAAATGCTTCATTCGATGTAATGTAACAGCTTCTACAAATCCCATATAAGTTGGGTAAGGTAGGGTCCCATTCACCAAAATTTGTACTAACTGAAAATTTCACATAAAGACTGTGTATGTTAAAGAATCCGAGCCATTGCGAACTCCGAGTCAATTGGGTGACGAATTTACGGACACGACCAGGTATAGCCAACATTATTTCTTGTAACTTGGGGACCGGACACCGTTGTCAGATGGATCGTTGTTAGTCAATTTAGCCATTCAACTGTATAGATTCTGACACGTGACCAGGTTGAACGTCACCAGAAATCGAGCAATTGTCATTTAACGGCGAGTGTGAATGATACACAATGGAAAGCTTTCAAGGGAATTCATGTGTCGTGTACGGTGTTATATTGAAGCGCTCCTTGGGTAGTTAAACTGGTGTGCTCTCGCGTTACGACGGGCGGTAAGGCGCTACGACGAATTAGTGTAAATTTCATGAGATATAGCACGTGATCATTTAGACCAATGATAGCTTCTGAGCTCACTTTCGCGCTCTCTCTCTCTCGCTCACTATCTCCATAGCACTGAAGACAGACGAGGATAGTGGACGTTCAACCGTCAACATGGATTATTGTTGTCTTGAGTGAGGACTAACGTTTACCAGACACCGCCAGAAGGATATGCATGGGTATGACGACACCGAGGTGCCAGGAGCCGATGAGCCTGCTCGTTCGCCGATGCGGAGATTTGGTCGCATGGAAATCTGAGTGATGAAGAAGAAAGGGAACCCGCCTTTGGTGATCTTATTGTAGCAGCGGCTATGCCCACGCTGATCATGAGGCGATCGAAGATGACAGGATAAATTACAACAGGCTAACATCCCACATGCGCCCTTATATAAGAAAAATAGCCACGGCCATCTGTAAACAGCGTAGTCTGATCCGAACCCATATTGCCCTTGTAAAAGCCAATCACCATTGTGATTTAATAATGATGGTGGTATGAAGGTACTAGTATATGATGTACATTGCCGTGGCCAATTGACCATGGAGTCCACCTTGAATGTTATAGAGATAGATAGGTATTGATGCTTTTTGATGCCATTTTATTAATATACCTGTGTCTAGAATTGTCCAGAGGAAGAAGTACAGGTGTGACCACTGGGCTGTAAGATCCGACACTGTTGGACCTTCTTGAACAGATCAGTTTTGTTCAAAAGCAAAGTAGTAAGTTATTGACAATAATATCAAATCTTCGGTTTTAGAGATCAACCCTTGTATTAGTATAATAGATGTAGTGTTGATTTTAGAGACGTGTTACAGCCTCGTGACATCCATGTGCAAGATTTACATGAACGATGTTCGAATAGTCTGGGGATATTTCAATCTGGAAATCTATGCGATATTATTTCGCTCTGGGCTGTGCGAGTATATGGCTAGTCTCACTGACTCTTCAACTGGAAAACTGCGTCAAAATCTATTACATGCGTGTTTATAAAATATGGCAAATCGGCAATGCATTGTTTGCACATCCATATCTCTCGTGTTGAAGGATTAACATAATTGGCAACATGATTGCAGCTAACAATTTCACATACGAGCGATACCTTGCATTTATCAAGGACATACCCGTTTCTTTGTATCAGTTTTGTCAACTGGCGCTACGTGAAATAAATGCACAAAGAATTTGTAGCAAGGGTGCCCCTGCCCTCCATGCATTGTCAATGACACTTGCTGGTTTGTTTGGTGCCACAGGGGTACCTGAAATATCCTCCGATTTTTCGCGATAAAAAATATTTGAATTTCATAAACATATGCCATTGAAATAAACGGTATATGATTAATTAGTTCATGACTTATCTGATCAATTATAGCTGAAAAAGCTGAAAAATAGTTGAAAAACCCCACAATTTGATTCTAAGGTGTTCACAATCGCTCACTCACTGGTACTGCTGACATGCTAAGTCTGTTGATCCCCCAATGCTCTGAACGCGAAGATGGAAGCACCGACAAACATGAAAAATATGTCAAAGATCAGTTCTGAGTAGCAGATGTCTGATGCCGAGTTTCATCTCCAAACGTTCATTATCTGATTGTGCGCATTGCGTTTGACTAGTTTTGGTCCATTCCTGGTCCAAATATGTCGTGCATGGCGTCGTATTGAAGCTCGATTTGGACAGAATAGGGCTGGTGATGGTGGCGTTGATCTTTGGCGTCATGCGCATGCGCAATCGGGTAATATTATATGAAGGACATTGTGGTATGATTCGGTGGGGCTTTGTGTCACGTGCAGGGGTGTAGATCGAGGGACCTCATTTCTCTGTCTGTGTTTCATGTACAGGAAGTGACGTCACCAGTAGTATATAAACTAAAATTAGGGTCGGATTTGGATTGCGGTGGTGGTGGAGTTGTTCAATTGCGTGACGTCATCTCTCAGTAATTCGTAGTCTACCCACTCAGGACGCGGTGAGGAGAAGGAGCCGCGGCCTGTTTCCAAAAGTTTGTAAGCAGTATGGTGCTACAGGGCACCGGTGGCACCATCGGGTGAGCACACATGCGCGCGATGACGTCATTTCTGATCAAGATGTTACTTCCGGTGATGATGTCACTCCCTGGTTATTCCGTTACGGTAGGGCTGTGAGCTAGGGCGTTAAGGTGTTGAAACGAGCGACAAGGCGTTATGACTGATGTTAAGGTCAATTAGTGTCAATTCCATGAGATATCACGTGATCATCTGGACCAGTGATAGCCCTTGAGTTCACTTTTACTCTCTCTCGCTCCATCTCTCCATCTCTCCATGGCATTGGATAAAGACGAGTACAATCGACGTTCAACAATCAACATGGATTATTGCTGCCTTGAATGCGGACACACGTTCACCAGAGAGTACAATTGTATGCGGAACCAGAAGAATATACATGGGTATCACACACCGAGGTGCCAGAAGCTGATGAGCCTGCTGATGCAGATAACCAAGTGGACACTGAGATTCGACCCATTGCGAGCTTGTTCGCCGTTGCCGAGAGCTGGTCACATGGAAGACTGAGTGATGAAGAAGAAAGGGAACCCACCTTTTGGGATCTTATTGTAGGAGCGGCTATAATGCCCACGCTGATCATGAGGCGATCGAAGATGACAGGATAAATTACAACAGGCGAACAACAATCATATCAGAACACGGCCATGGCCATCTGTGAAGAGCATAGTCTGTTGCCGCTTGAAATGAAGGGCGATCCTAGATCATCAAGCCCTTATGAAAACCAAGCGCCACTTGTGATTTGATAATGATGGTATTATGAAGGTACTGGTATATGGTGTGCATTGTGTGATCAGTTGACCATGGAGTCCATACTTTGAATGTTATAGAGATAATTCTGTATTCGAGCTGTTGGTTCTATTGATCTAAATAGGAGGCTATGTGATTTGATTATGGTGGTATTATAGAGGTTTTGTATATGCTGTAAGTGTCGGAAGAATTTCGCCAAGACGCCCATTATTTGAATGTTATCGAGGTAGTTCCGTATTCGTGCTGATGGATGCCTAGCCCTGAACTGGATAATGGTGGTATTATAAAGATGCTCAGATATAATGTACAACTACCGTGATCAGTTGACCATGGAGTTCATACTGTGAATGTTGTACAGGTAGGTCCGTATTCAGGCTGTTATTTCAGCTCTGAATAAGAGGGCATGTGAGAGGACTATGATGATAAAATGATAGTTGACAAAAGCAGGCTTCTCGCTGAAAAGTTGAAGCGAAATAAATATCTTTCTACATCATGTACAAGGATATCGTGAACCAGGCAGCTCAGGTAATCTCCGAAAAAGGAATGGCGGCCCGGGAACCAAGAACCGGATTGAGGGAGATCAACATGTTACATATATCTGTCAGTTACTCCATACATGTATATATAGTTAGGGGTCTATGAAGAAAATAAGACGTGAAAAAGAATATTTTTCACATTTCTGTAAATATTGTTATAATGATAAAGTGGTCATGAATTTTGATCCTATGTCGGACCCCCGGGCAGTTCACACATATCATCCATATCCTACCAAACGTTCGGAATAATATGCATGTGGATGTAATTGTCGCTGGATTTCCATACTTGGGTGAATGGATGCATGGATGCTAGAAGAAACATAACAGGAGATTTAAAGAAGTTGCCAATGCTGTAGTGGAATATTGCACAAAACTGACCATTTCTCGTAAAATGAAAAGTTCAGACAGGTGATACGCGAGTTTGGTAACAGTTTACAGATTTTTGAAGGAAAAAACTATTCATGTAACAAGATCGGAATCATTCGTGTTCAATGATATATCAATGTTATTATTAGTAAATTCTCGTATAGATTTGATATAATCATGTCAAATTTATATTTTCGAACATATTTACAATACAGAAATAATGTATATGTATTTGTATTGCTGATCAGGGCACTACTACCTGTGGTAAATATAATCTAAATAGGGCAAGTTGTCTTATTACAAATGAAAAGACGCAAGCTGGCAGAATAGTTCCACACGCTCAATCATATAAAAAAAATCTCTGGAATATGCCCTGTCTATTAGGATTTGAGAACTGAAAGCATCATATGCAAGCCGTATCGCGATTTCGGATTTGGGCAGCATAACGAATGGAATATAAAGTATAAGGAAATCAAGAAATGTTATAGTGGACATATGTGAAGCTTGTTGAATGCGATAGACCAATACTAACTATTTCTTTCAATAAGAATTACTCATCACTGTTCGTTCACTTTTGTCGATTTTTATTATTTCTGTGTTGTAAATAGGAGAATAGGATTTATTATTATTACGGCTATTCTACCCAAATGATTTCAAGTCTTTTTCTAAATCGGTATAGGTCTCAGCTTTTCATATTCAAACATTACAGATGATTCTAACTGAACATAACATAATTGAAAGACTGAGCAATACTGTACAGCTAGCGAGCAGCTATTGGTAGCAATCCAAACAGTAAACACGTAATATTCAGACAAAAAATGCTTGCGGATAGTAATTTCATTCATATTTGATGAAGTAAACGGACTCAGGCTCTCTTCTGGCGTGCTCCGACTCATTTCACTTATAAATCGTTTCAAACAATTGTGTGATATTGGCAGAGACGCCAATAAATTCAGCAAGTAATATGCCCACGGGCTGATCGATTTCAGATGTTCGTATAGCTCATACAATAGACATTATGGAGATAGATCATGTTTTAAGGATCTGTTCCTCTGAAATCTCGCATTACACCTCTCAGCACAATCTACTTGCGTAATATCAAAAGAACTGGATACATGCCAGAAAGTAACAATCCGATGCAGTGAACAAAACACTGCTTCGATTTCGCAGTTTGAATACTTCACGATGAACTAATAGATTGGGGAGTTAAATATGTGTCGAATTGAAAACCAACGGCTTATTGCGTTCACTTGGTCACCAAAGGAAACCATTGTCAATTTACCTTCTGTATTCATCTTCTGTCTTGGGCAAAAATGGTTTGTTTCAAATAGGTCGAATATTAATCAAGTGAGTGAGTAAGACTTTTTCAACAATTTGTCAGTTATATCACGATGGTGCCTACATGTGTCAGGGCACGAGAACGCTTTTTGTTTCCTATTATCCTGTACACTGATCAGCCCAGCCAGTACAGCACCCGGTCTACCAAATATTAATCAAATGCGCTCCCGATTGAACACATTCGAAATATGCTATTTTTTGTTAGCGTACATTTATTTTCTGTGCAAGGGATTCTATAAAGCGATAGCTACCAGAGGTGATGATTGATGCCATGGTATTTATTATGGAAATTAAAATGGCTACTTCAGTGTATACGTGTCAGATCCAACATTCAGTATATACAGTCGTCCTTCATAAAAGAATTTCCGCGTCAATAATCGAGAGACCATTATACACGGGCAAGTTTTCCTTGACAATTTTTCCATGACAAGAAAAAAAGTTCTTGTGTAAAAAGGAAAAAGTGACAACTTTTCCTGGTCAATTTCCACTTGCGCAAAAGCTGGTAGTGCTAGCGTTTTCCTTGACAACTGAACAAGAGACTTCGCCGTGAAGATAGAGAACGAGAAAAACTGTCAGATTTTCGCGCATCTTTTGATCCGTTCATCAACTTCAGGTGTTTCCTGAAAGTTAAAGGAAAGATGTAGTTTCTCCATTTACTCGCCAGGTGGAGTTCCGTCGTTCATGGCAACGCTGGCCCAACGACGAGAAAAAGTTGTTTCTTTTCACACGGACGTGTCACTTATCCGGACTTGGTTTGGAGAGAGAAGAGAGAATTAAGGTTTAACGTCGCGTTCAGCAATATTTCAGCTATATAGCGACAATCAAACAAAATTCTAAGTAGTCCAACAAAAGCAAGTCAACAACCTAGCAATCCAGAAGTAATCAACACAACACACCAAGAACATGTTCATACAATAAGACTTATGCAACAAACCTAAATATAACCTAAAATAGCCTTCTTTTACATGACTAAAAACATCTTCTAAGCTAGCTGCTTTATAAAAAGAGTCTCTTACAATCATAGAATATATACAGTCGATCAGAATATGTTTCACTGTGAGATCTTCGTGGCATTGATACACCTTGGGGCTGATTCCTTTTTTAGTAAATGTTCGTGAGTTAATCGGGTTTGGCCCATTCAACATCGCCTGATCATGGTTTGTTCGAAACGTTTCTGGTTACTTAGATGAATATGTCCTACAGTTTTTTTAAGCTCATGGTTTATTAAACAATATTTTATTCAGTCAAGGATAGGCGAACAGGGCTAGCCTATATAATCGCCGCTCCCGAAGCCGTGTGTATATTATACATATGACAAGATGGTGGCACATATATAAAAGAATTGATAGTACAGAGAAAATAATAATAATAATATAACAATGATAATTAATTAATAAAGTATCAACTAAGAAAAATTTGACTGCTAAAGGTTGAAAGAATTTTTGAATGTTTTAAAAGTTTTGAAACCCATGAAGATTGTCTACGCAGCTACTTCAGATTTAATCTGCACTCACCCGTTGTCTATACCTGGTTCAGAGGATTAGTAGATGTGGCCTTCAGTGCTTGTTATTCATTTGTATAAATACCCTTATGTATACCCTTCAGTTCATTGTTTCACATTGACGTCATTTTGGCTTGGATACCCGCGCACGTGAACGTCAGAGGAAAAGAAGCTGCCGATAGGACAGCCAAAGACAGCCTCACCAAAATTGCACCTAAATTGCACCTGACGTGCATATGGGTTTAGGAACCAAGGAACTGAATTCTATCATTAAAAACAGAATAGACAGTGAATGGGAAAAGGAATGAAACGAAGAAAACCTAGCACGATGACGACATAATTTTTTGGATAAGGGGAAAAGAGGGAGTTGTGGATTCCAGCTAGACAGTAAGCGTGACAACCACATCATCACAAGATTATTAAAAGACTAGGCAAAACCGAACTAAAATCGCACCTCTCTATGCTAATCAAAAACACATCACCACTATGCACCTTATGCAACAACGAGAAAGATACGATAGAACATTTTCTACTCCAATGCCCAAAACATGACGCACATCGACACACACTGGAAAACGAGCTCAAAAGATTGAATGTCCCTCTCTCGTTGGCTGCTATATTAAATCCCAAACCCCTTTAACAAACAAGGTCTACTCGACTAACTATTATTCTATCATTTAATATTATAAGACATTGCCTAATTGACATACTTCCGGATAATTCTCCCGCCTACTAGCAGAGGCTAGTGTTTTTATTTATTTATTTTCTTTCCTTTTTTAACATAATCAACTACTAGTACGCCAAGTACTATGACATGATGTGGCAGATCTTAAAGTTGAGGCCAAGTCATTCTTCTGATTTCGACAAAAGGTATGGTTGCAGCGGAGTTACCTTGATACTGAGGGCCATGTGCACCATAGCCATACAAAGCATTATGGCCATAATAAACTATCCATATATAACACCCGGCCAAAATGTCACCGACACATTTAGAAATAAAATCGGCATGGCAACAACGGAGTTACCTTGATACTGAGGGCCGTCTATTCCACTGTCCTGCAAAACAAACGATGACCACATTTAAATAAATGCATAACAACAATAGCACGGCCAAAACGCAAAAGGCGAGCAGTATTCGGCATAGAATACAGGAAATGGTGAAATGGAAGCGGAGTTACCTTGATACTGAGGGCCGTCTATCTCATTGTCCTACAAGTACTGTATGGCCATCAAACGACAATGTATACGGAAAAATCCCAAACTATTTATTTGTCTGTTCCCCCAGTATTATGTTTGTCCAAATAGTTAGTTATTTATTCATTCACATATATATTGCTATTTATCTTGTGTGGCTGACGGTCGCGGGGGTGCCTGTTGTGGGGGGAGGATGTATCAGAGTATCGCATTAAAAAAAAAAAAAAAAAAACCCACGAAACTGTGGAAACACAAACTCTACTATTTCTTGTGATACAGGCACAGCACCCTGAAGACCACAGACGGGCTAGACCAGACCTGAAACAGAACACGGATGACGACAACAATTACTAAACAGCGCCGTGAGTGACAACATCCCAGAAAGACGTCCTCAACTGGCACAGCACACTGAAGACCACAGACGGGCTAGATCAGACCTGAAACAGAATACGGATGACGACAACAATTACTAAACAGCGCCGTGAATGACAACACCTCTGGAAGACTTCCTGAACTAACAAAATCAACTTTCCACAGGACCAGACGCGCCACGCCTGAGATGCCGCTGAACCGACGATTGTCTAATGCAGAATATGATCATTTGACTTTCAAGCAATATAGGACGCAGCCTGCCATCCTGTACACCGATACGCACTCGAAGCATTGTAAGTTTCAGGTACAGATTTCTGGAAGAACCCGCCTATGGTTCTCCCATTTTTTTTCTGGACGGCTTTGTGTGTATGAAGGGGTACAAAGACAAAGGAATCACCCACGCGACTACAATGTATAATGAACACATATTTACCAGTATAACCTATTCAAGATCTGACCGACGAACTTGTACATAGTCAATTCTTCTCTTCCATTTATATTTCCCACCGCTCTCTTCTTGTATTTATTTATTATTTATTTATTCCTTTATTTGAAAATACAGCGCTTGTAACCATCTTAAATGAACTAGGAAATGTAACGGGAAATTAAAATAAAACATTGAGTTGATGGGCCGCGAAATCCGTATGGGAAGTGGTCCTTAAACTAAAATTTCCATAAAAAAAAACTGCTGTTCATTTGCTTTGAAAAAGTTGGAAGTATCTCCAACGAAACGTCAGCTCATTTATAGAATAGACTTGTGTTAAGATTTTTATTATCTACAGAATCCCATAAAGATTGAAACAGCTTTCTCACATAAGCACAGATAGAGGGTCTGAAATCGCTATATGGGATTCCAACAGGATTAACCACATTATCGAAGGCTGCCTTAGCTATTTTATCAGCTTCGTTATTTCCTTTGATGCCAACGTGGCTAGAGACTTGGTTAGGAATAATTGTCAAGGTAAACTTGACCCTGTAGAACAGGCTTTACAGCAGACAATCAGAAGCAATTCCCAGGCATACAAAGAAAAAAATAAAAGGTTCCAACAGAAGTCAGACAGTTGGCGGGGCTGGTCAGTGTCCAGGAAAATATGAACCGTGGACACTCTCGTGTTCTGGCACATGTGGGTACCGTCGCGATATGATTGGAAAACAAATTCACGTTAAATCCCACTCCCTCACTCAAGTTTGGCACTCGGCAGAAGACCTCCTCCAAAGAAAATTCTATTCATAATAGCATAATCGTTCCGCTCATGATGTCGTTGCTACCAAAATATTATATTTGTTGGACGAAAGTATATGTTTACAGAAGTGGAAGAGGTACAGCTACACGTACATGGATGAAATCATGGATGTTCATCTAAAGTCTCCACATAAACCTGTAAATATGGTCATGATCGGATAGCTGCCTTCAGATCCAAGGTGATGACGGAGAATCGAGCCGAATTACAAGTATCCGGTCCGTCATTCACCATTCAACCGTCGTCCATCAAAGAATATCCGCATCCGTAATCCAAAGACCTATTCCATATTCCACATAACAGCATTATCACCAAATTCAAAAAGACAATCTTAGCATAAACATAGGCTACCTTCCTGCAAGAGAGAAACGGTCAACGGTTTTCAATGATGCCAGCAAGACAGCCAGCACATGCCAGCACGGTGTTCCAAAAATATCAAATCCGTATCGTTGATCAGTATTCTGAATCCATATGATATTCGTTGAAGACCTTCAGATTAGAAAACCGAACGCTAGACCACTCACATTCAGTCGATGGGGGAAAATACCATATAGATATGCGTCCTATACGGATAATGGTCAAATTTGTACTTTAAAGGAGAAACTATTATTTTTATATCTCAAAGTGTCTAAGGTGGAAGCCTGTAACTTTGCAAACGCACAGGCACACCATGTTAAATCTACATTATTTTGATCAGTTATGGTGGGATAAGATGTTCACGCATGACGTGAATAGTTGTGAAATATCTATTAAAAAATTGAAATATATTGTGATTCGCGAAAGATACGGTAATCCCAGGTGTTTTCTTGATTATACAGAGAAGCCCGAAATTTTCCAAATTTTGTGATAGTGGATATTGTCGTAATGAGTAACGACAACATATATATATGGATAAGCCACATTAGTGAAAAAAATGCCGTTACCATCATCATTACTCCCAGTAAAGGCCCCAAAGTACAACATAATGGCAATGATTATCGCATAAATTGAATTTTCCAACAGCATCTCAGACAAAATGGCACCCAAATTGGCGTCTTGCGCATACTCCATAATGAGTGGCAATTCACATAAATTTAATCATCAAAATCAATGAAGGCAAAAAAATAAATAATAAAAAAATAAATAAATAAAATAAAATAAATAAATAACTAAATAGAAATAAATAATAATAATAAAAAGAATCTAGCGTTTCCTCATTTGGATGGCTTCCCATGCTATTTTCTGGCTATAATATTATCCCATGCCCGCTTTCATTGAGCATGTTCATATCATCACCCTCGAGATACTGAAATAAATTAAGCGGTCTCCAGGTGTCCCTTAAACCCGGAGTCAAACGGAATTAGACACAGACTACAATAACGCATTGGTTATGCATTCTACATGTGGATTCCATGCTAGACTTCGCGGCTCGACTTTTAATATGAGCAGAATCATAGTGATATGTAACCTTATAAGTGGGAAGAATTTGATTGCGAGAATCTCTACGGAGAATTTAAAAAAGCCGTTTCATTGCAAATGTCTTGGGTGATTGATGTTCGATAGCCGAAACAGTTTCAAAGCAAAACTTTGAAGTCGATGAAATATTGCCCCAAAATAACTTGCTAAACCATTAATACTGTGTGCTGTTTGTAAGCCCCCTATGGCTCTAGTTGTGCTCTCCGCAAGTAACCTAAGATGACAAAAACAGGAGTATGTATCTATCTGGACAAACGAGTTGAAACGGCGACACAGAGAGAGTCTTGAATCAATTCACATCTCACGCTCTCTTTCTTCAAACGGAAACAAGTTATGGATGGATATTCAAAATTGAACGTTGAAATAATTCAGGATACAATATGCTGACAGCCTTTGGTGATCATAGAGCTTTCCACTAATGATATAATTACGAACATGAATTGAAAACAACGGGCTGTATCTTCTTAATGTGATATTCACACACTTAGATGTGGTATTCTCAGACCCACAATTCGTAAAGCTAAATTAGGGACTGATGGGCACCGCGAGATATTAAAGGAAGAAGACTCGACAACCGGAAAAAAGCCACTACGGTGATCTACCCTTTCCTCGCAGACACCAGCCAGTGATTTCCGTTACGCTTAGACAAAATCAAGAAAATTGCTTATTCCAACATAGAAATCTGAAACACAAGTTGGATCGGGGTTATTTGGAGAAGAATACGGACAATTAAGTGTCTATTACCCATAATCGATTTAGTGACTTGCGGGCCTCGAAGTGTGTTTATTCGTACTAAGAACATGTTCCGCTCTTGTGAATAATATTCTTTGAACTGGCATTAGATAAACTGAGAATTAATTAGTCTCAGGAATAAATGTCCATCATCATACAATTCTTGCAATTCATGACGGGACAATCACACACCAGCAAGGAGGACCCAGCAGCAACTGACATTGTGTATGATGACACCTGCCTTGCTCACCATGTGAAATATCCTCTCGCAAAAAAAACAACAAAAAAACATATTCAATATCTTGCTTCTTAATAATGCTTCTTGATAACGACTTTAGAACGATTATTATGGATTAAGAATACTGATCAGCGATACGGATTTTATTTTTGGAATATCATGATGTCTTGTCGGCATCATTGAAAACTGTTGACCGCTTCTCTCTTGCAGGAAACTAGCCTATGTTTATGTATACTATGATTGTCTTTTTTGAATTTGGTGCTAATACTGTTATATGGATATGGAATAGGTCTTTGGATTATGGACGCGGATATTCTTTAAGGGACGACGGCTGAATTATGAATGACGGACTAGACGCTTGTATTTGTATTCATTTAAATAACCACATTTACAAATTATCGAATAAATAATAAATAATAAAATGATGAATTTATTCATCCAACAATTAAATTAACGTAATAGTATTTTCTAAGCTTTTCTTCATACAGATTTTGGTCACAAGTTAGCATTTTAGACTAATAAGACAAATAAATGAAAAACAAAAAAGAATAATGTTCCAAATGAAATTATACATTCATAGCAGTCAGTCGTCGGGTTAATCGTCCTGTACATTTATCGATATTTAGCAATCAAAGAACTTACTGTATTTAACTATTCTGTTCACCTATATTACTTTATCTTGATTACAACTTTTGTAACAAGCTAGCCATAATACCACTCTGTATACATGCCTTCCAAAGACTATACGTTTTTTACCCTTATAGGTGTATACTACTTTTATTACAATGCCTTATTGTTACTGCTAAGATCTGATTGGTCATTCGTCTCTCACTTTAACAGTATAAATGCCCTAATGAGCATGTATGTGTATCAGTCCTGACGAAGACATAATATATGTGGAAATATTGATCTAAATATAGCTTTTATGTCGTTAATCGGAGTGAAATACTTCTATACTACATAAAGCATCTCAATGGAACATCTGGATTGTAATATCACTTCTGCTGAATTTTGTTACTTTGTCAGCGTTATCAAATATGAACATCGCATAATTGCTGTTTTTCCGAATGCTATACATTTCAATCAGTCTTCCGTCGCGTCAACATAGTTCTCCGTTGTTGTTTTAACGGGTTAAAGATATTGATCAAAGCAGTGTTTAAGATCAAGAGAAACTCGCGAGCTTGCCAAATTGTAAACGGATCAGAGAAAAACTAATTTCCTGGACAGAACCATCTTCTCAATCAAAATATCATTATTAATTTATAAAGTAAATTGAGGAATGCTATATCGATATTTTCTCACTAGATTTGCTGATAGAGCATTTAAAGCTATTGTCTTTTCTTGGCGGAGATGCCAAAACGGCTTCAAGTCATATTCCCACAGGCGGGTCGTTTTTCAAATGTTCCAATATCATACAATCGAGACACATGTAGGGTCCCGAAAAAGAAAAGCTCAATCAATCTAATTGTAGCCACTACACCCTAACCAAGCAATACAACAGTGGAACCATGCTTGAAAGTTTAGTAGATTAATGATACGAACCTGAGAACAGAAGCGATTGCACAGGTTAAAAAACGTCATAATCTATTACCTTGTTTGTTTCAGTGGACTAAATACTAATCAGACATTTCTTTCCCACACAGGATTGCACTGGAAATTGTTACATGAATAACTGCAGTTACACAAACTAGAAAACTAAAATAAAAATAGGGCATCATCTAACCAATTTACGATATTGATATATATCGATATGGGGGATACTCGTGCCGGATCAACACATAAAGGATAGAGAAACGGAGAAAACTAACCAGAAAAGACTATTTTGACAGAAATACACATAAATTTATTCTCAAGTTAAAAATCGCTATACATTTCATCAAATCAGGAATTTAATATAAAAATTGGGGTCCCCATGTTCTTTCTTCTTTAGTGCATACAAACTTAATTGTTTCTACGTTTACATATCAGTTTACGTGTTAATTATAGTGAAGTGAGATGATACGATTGTCAAGGCTACATATTGGAATAGTATTTGCAATATATATAGTTCGTTGACAGTTAACTTATACGTTCAGTACACCAAGGAATAGATTATTCATGCAAAGTTGATGGGGTCAGTCTCAACCTTAACGTATTCAATAAATCTTACTCTTTTATTATATTTATCTTCTGTCCAACCGATTAGAAACATTGATCATATTGTACAGAACATATATCTCGATTACTACTTGGAAGACAAACGCTGTGAAAAAGACGATGGATAAAATCGCATATTTTATTAAAAGGAATGCTATAATGTGTTGAAACAAAGGGTTTGATCAATATAGTAGGCGATGTATATTGCAGTGTTCATTATGTCTGAGATCAGCATATGGACCTCTGTCCATCTATCCTAGTTCCAACCAAATCAGCGAATATTAAAACCAACATAATTACAACACATATAAGGAAAGTGAGAAGAGATGCCTACATACTGACAGAGCCACAGGACTTCACAGTGTAGTCTTCCGGTTAACCTATTCTAAAGCACATACCAAGAATCTAACGATTCCTGATATGTTTTGTATCTCAGGTACGCTTTCATTGTACCCGTTTATGTGGCAACCCGCACGACATGACCACACGGC
This sequence comes from Hanleya hanleyi, assembly GCA_036873755.1. Classification (NCBI taxonomy): domain Eukaryota; kingdom Metazoa; phylum Mollusca; class Polyplacophora; order Lepidopleurida; family Hanleyidae; genus Hanleya; species Hanleya hanleyi. The sequence goes on from JAVTVY010053651.1 coordinate 24,186, forward strand.
CCCCAGCACCAGCATAAGCGGCATTAGATACAAATCCAGAGAGCTATGATGGAAATGCACTGACAACTCATATACTGGTAATTGGTGAGCTGTTTCGCTGTGACAACTCGCACACTGGGGGCGTATATAGCCTTACAGAAATTTGTCAGTGAATATATGATGAACAAACGATCTTCAATACCGTTAATATATACATATATGTGTGGTGTGGTTGCATAAGTAAAACGCATTTCATGGGATACCCAACAACAGTTCAAGGAGTGGGTAAAATCGGTCTGAATTAGACTGTGTCACATATAGTCGACCGACTCAGGGACACAGTGAAGACAATACGACGCAGTGTCTTATGCCTAAATAAGACAAGGTTAGACGATTTCATTGACATTGGGAAAATTAACAAACCTGGACACACTACGTTACGGTAGGATAAGCAACAACTCCAAACAAAATGAAATGCTTTAAGGCACAAAGACACGGATACAAATTGCCATTTGGAGAGTGAATGCATATCGACACGTTTGCACTACAGACCCCAGGAGAAGAAAATGACCCCTTTTCAACCATCGTAACAATTCCCTTATCCACCACATACATACACGAATGACTTATATAACATGGTTCTGATGGTGCCAATACGACGTATGTACGATGGACCGCCAGTGTACGTGATGGATGGTTGTTGGATATACGCCAAGTTACGTGTTATGTAATTATCAGTTAATTTCAGTCAATTCGCTTCGTTTTTGTCCTCGCTTCACCGAAATGCCAAATGGGATTTGCTTTGGCTTTGACAGTTAACATTTACGTAGTCTTTTTGCGTAATCCGATAAGGCTTCTGCCAACGTTGATTAATTTTCCTTATGCTTTTCGGCACTCTGTTATTGTAAGATATTTCCAAAACTTTCGTTCTAAAATAATTGACATTCCAGTTAAATGCATCTACAGAGGCAGCATCTCAAACAGTTGCCCAGAATACATTTTGTGTACAGCCTATAACGAAACAAATGTTCCTCGCTTGTTTAAGGACACAGAGCTCTCCTACAGACACCTTTACTCACCATCTTGAAAGCGTATTTATTACGGAGTTAAAATATATAAATTTGTTCACTGTAAACCTGTAGGTTGTGAAGATATTCGGATTTGAAATAAATCTTAATTTAAAAATTTTAATTTTACAAAGTATTTCACTTATCGTAACTTACATCATCATTTTCTGTAGAAGACAACTCAAACAAGAAATCTGTGTCTCAGTTTTATCAATTTTGGTCTAATTCTCATTCTATTGACATTTATTGGAATATTTCTCTACATAATTGAGCAAGTCACAGTCTTGAAGTTTGAAGTTGAATTAAATGTCAATAGAGTAAGAACTAGACCAAAATGGA
>JAVTVY010053652.1:0-25464 GCA_036873755.1 Hanleya hanleyi
CTCTTCTGCATTGCTATAAAACCTGTAATTGATTGTAACATTTGTAATCCAATTATGTAACATGAGGCAGCACCTCAAAGGTGCAACAACCCCTCAACCAGACAGTTATAGTCAGTGTATATTGATACACAACGAATGGAAAATGCATATGTAAAAAACCGAAAGATTTGGTTGAATGCAGAAGATGTTTTAGCAGTGGTTTGTAAAAGATTAAAATGTAATAAATTCAGTGTGGGATATGCGAAAAATATGCCGTAAGGAAAAAACAAATCTGAGCAAAAACTAAAGGCTTCAAGTCATTCTTGCTTTGAAACCTAATAATAATCTGAACACTAATAAGAGTCTTCTGATTTTCAGTGGGAACCAGGTAATATAGAGTGTTGATAGGAATACGAAGCTGCGCATCTGAAACCCCTTGGCTCTGGGAACCATACATGTACTACTTTGAGTGAGTGAGTGAATAGAATTTAACGTCGCTTTCAACAATATTTCAGCTATATCACGACGAACCAACTAAGCACCACCCAGCCCAGTTGTGTTCTAGCTACTTCAAAGAAGAAATCTTTGAAGCAGCATGGAACCAGACACCCTCCATCCACCCTATAAAACACTAAGGACAGCGCACAAGACACAGACAAGACGCTTACATGGTGCAATAAAGACAAGTGATATTACAGTGCTAGACATCACATTGTCAAGCTCCTGTTGCTTCTCAGCAAAATGCATTGAAGTGTACTACTTTGAAAATATCAGGAACATCAAGCAGTCAAGTGACAAATACAGATTATAAAAATAATTGCAATCATAAATGGCTGCAAAGTTTTCCGCCCAATCAGAGATTCCCAGTGCGGTGCCTGAAGGTGCGGTGTTCATAGTACATATATAGACCTATAACCCGGAGGTGCGGTGTTGTAGTTCAACGTGTCCACCGAACCGTGACAAAAGTGAGAGAAGTGTATGCGGTGTTCTATATCTGTTTAGCGGGCCGTGTCTATAGTTAGCGATGGAGCGTGACTAATGAAAGCAGGCGGCTAATTCGGGACCGAAGTCGCATTGATTCCTATGTTGATAGACGTTGAATGAGGCATGAAATGCGTAATTCCTCAGTTATGCCCCAATGGCGTCCAAATTTCGTTTCGGGGTAAAAAAAAAATTTCGGTTTTTTTTTGACTGCCGATTTTCGTCGATTTTTCCATAAATTACCCATGGCGATATCTCGGGAACAAAGAAGGATAGAGACTCGCGGCTTACGGCGTCGTATTCCTCTTCTATAGATGCATGATAAAGGCCAACACAATTTTCGCCGCAATTAGACGACAATCGGTGTCACGTGATTCGGCCATTTCTCGAGTAATAAGCGATATAGGCGCTCGTGGTTTGCGGCGTTGTATTCGAGGTATCGAGTTCTATCGTAAAGCTCCTATACGAATTTATCGTATCTCCGTAACTTTTACCTCTATTCGTCGTCGAAATACGCTATGTTTACTTACATATCCGGATATGGCTCCTTTAGACTGCTGTTCGCGTCGATGACGTCACGATTCATTATCATCTCATATTTTTAGAACGAAGAACGTCGGTTAATTGTGCCATACTGCCATATATAAATACGGTGGTTTGAGAGTGAGTGTCCGTCCCAATTAACCAACTAAGTATCGAAGTCGTATTGATTCCAATGATGATACTGTTGAATGCAGCATGAAATGTGTATATTCCTTAGTTATTCCCTAAAGCATTCAGATTTTGTTTCGGAGTAAAAAAAATCCATTTAAAGTTAGCCTAAGGATATTGGTACGACAATACTTTCACTATTTCTCACTTGAAGTATCATGATCTCTATAGTTCAGAAAATCGGATTGCAGACAGATTAAATGTCCACCGTTGATAATGATGATGGATGTTGAGATAATTGTAGATTTCATTATGCATGACCGAATCATCGAGGCAGCGTGCAAAGGTCATGGAGAGGTCACGCAACTGTAGTACATGGGTCAAAATTGACAGACCGCTGGCATACATGTAGTACATGTTGACTTAAAAGGATCCCATCATCGGAATCTGCCATCATCTATTTGACCAAGAATCACTTTTCTCAAGGGAAGGCGTCCATGGATATTGCTTCGAACTACCAATACTTGCTGTTCTTCAATCCCATCGACAGAGCGAAACTCCACATGTTCGGAATTATGCACAGAACATCAACCTTTTCAAGGAGGCATTTCAAGCCGCAGCGAGCCGTCCGCATGCCTATACGTTTTTAGACGTAAAAACTCAAACACCCGAAGATCGTCGATTGACAAACCACCCATAACCCGGAGAGTGACCACCACAAAGTCGAAGCGAATCTACGACACTCCGACCATCCACAGTGTTAACACCCAGCAGCTCCATCCCGCTCTCAACCAGCGGCACCCCTCAATGCTACCAGCCGCCAATTTTACTCTCATACCCAACCCCATACTTGGGGATAACAAGACAAATGCACTAAATCCAAGGACATGACGGATCTGTTCTAAGGAAGCATGGACGCCGAGACCGGCGTTGGAGGCCACAAGGGAACAACTTTCCCCGCAAAGGTTATTCACTCCGCAATTTTATGTTGAACACGTCGGACATGAACTGGACAGTGCCGTATACCAGAGCAACCGCACAAAAGGAACTCCATTCGAGCGATATGCAAGAGGTGTCAAAGATTGACGTCTGGTGACTAAAACAACCATGTAGCTCCAAAGTAGCTTCTGTGGGGACCTCACATTCAGACTCGCGAATACGGTAGACTCTCGGACGTAGCCTCAGTATCTCAGCCGTGCAGTTACCGCAGCTGTCCATGTGGAGACTATGAAGTATCCACACGGCCTCTAGCACCGGATTATGTGGAATTAGATTAACCTAGCTGGGGAGCTGTGATGTCAGATCAGCTCAAGCAGTTAACTCATCCGATGTTAATGGATGAGTATCGAATACGTCTGATGGAACAAACGCCTCTGCCTGGTAAATGGAAGAATACCCAGAAAAATTAACCTGTACTGCCCGACGTCCTACGGCTTAAAGGAGGTGTTCGCTTTAGACGGATATTTTTCCCTTCAGAGTCGCTCTCTGCTGCTCTATTGTCTCGCCCCAAGCCGGCCGGTAAATTGTGACGTAATGCTCAGGTATTCCCCAATTCTTTGTCAGACAGGCGAGGCCAGTCAAATGGGAAATTCTGGTTCATATTTTAACACGGTTACCATTGGCACATATTGGCACAGGCATAATCAGTTGGGAAAGCAAGCGTCACCACTTGTTGAGGGTCCTTTCCTTAATAAAGGCCTTGATATAAGACAATGTTAACCTTATAACTTTTCAATTCATAGTTACAACTTCCGCTGCCCTAAGACGAAATTATATATGTGTAACAATTAATTTTTTGCTCTGCTGGATCGTTAGAATATTCAAATACTGACTGTGTGTGGAGTTGTTTGTGTGCAATTCTATTGACGAATTATAATAAAATAATGGATTATGTGCGTTAGGGGTTCGCTGTCTTTATTTCACTTTAAAGTCCAAAATGATGAAGATGGGAGAACAAATGAAGAAAAAAAGATCGGGGATTTGGGGATTCGAACCAAAATGTTGGTTTTCTTTTAATCTGTAGTCCGACATTGTAACCAGTCGGCCAAGCAGCTGTTACAATTATCAAAATGAGGCATCATGTGCCGAATGGCGATGAACTAAACCCTTTCAGATCATTACGAGCGTTTTGACATATTATTTCAATATTATGAAAATATGACACCTTTAACCAAAACGATTCTTCAGTATCATTTTGTATCAAACCCACCGCATTTCGATATGTAAGACTCGTTTTGGTTAAAGGTGTCATATTTTATATATGAATGGAATTTCCTTCAAAAATATCGCCAAAAATTGCAAAAACAAACAAATACTTATTTTCTAATACTCGTAATATTTTTTTGACAAATCTGTTCTCGGCGAAAACTGAGAATATGAAAATTCATTTTTTTCTCTCTCGAGCTAATAACTTTTAAATTAAACGAGAGGAAATTAAATTGTCGGTTTATAAACGCAACACACTAACGAAAAAATACGGTCAAACCGAACACCTCCTTTCCCACCAAAACAATAAACCTACACAAATTTGTGGAGTGACAGAATACAGAGGGCGGGCCTCGTGGGCTAACAGACCACCAGCAGAATGTATATACAAGTAATAAATTGGAACGATATGCAAGAATTGGGGGAAACTGACGTCTGGTGACTAAAAAACAAACAAATGACTACAGGAAGGCTTTCCTCGCCATCCCACATTCAGCCCCGAGAATCCGGCGGATTCTTAGACGTAGCCTTGGTATCTCAGTTGCGCAGTTATTGCAGATGTTCGTGTAGAAATAAAGAAGTATTCACACAGCCTCTAGCTTCTTAAGCGTTCAATGATGAATATATTTGGAAGCTTTCAAAGACTATACTGTCTTCATCGCCAGGTAGTGACTGACTGAGAGCAGTTCACATTATGTATTGGCCTAGCACCAATTTGTGAATATATACCAAATGGTTTAAGAAAACAGGTCATCGTGTACAGTAAAGACGTCTGCTTGGTTTTTGTTTGGTCACAAATAGGCCATACAGGGCCTACTAGTCAAGCAACATGCCTCTGACTTTATTATCATACCTCATACCAAGTCATACCTTGCGATCCAAGACGACAATAAAATGAATCTTTATTATGTAATAAATAAAACGCCAGAAAGCAGACCAGAAAGTCCCACTTTTCATACTAGGCGTGGGGTCTTAGATACTGAGGTATGCCATCAGAGCCATTTCCCAGCCCCAATATCAAGATCTTTTAAAATGAAGAAAAAAATGTGTGAATTTCTATTTGTTTAATAACGGGAGAGGAAGGGCTTTGGTCTTTTTCGTGAAAGAGCCGAAACTGGGTCCCAAATCATCACTAGATGAAACCATTCTGCGGAAAGATTTGACCCCATTGTATAGTCTAGAACCATTTCAAGGAGATGTTCACAAAAGGATTACAAGCGTCAGGTCCGTCATTCATAATTCAGCCGTCGTCCATTAAAGAATATCCTCGTCGATAATCCAAATACCTATTCCATATAACAATATCAGCACCAAATTTAAAGACATTCATAGTATAAATAAAGATAGCCTAGTTTCCTGCAAGAGAGAAGCGGTCAACAATTTTCAATGATGCCGGCAAGACGTCATGATGTTCCAATAATGTCAAATCCGCATCGCTGATCACTATTCTTATCCAGTATTTCAGTCAATAATCTCTCATTTTGACGTTAAAGGAAATACGTTTTTTTTATCAAAATTTGGAAAATTATGTCACTAAAATTGGATACGGAAAAGGCCGTTCTTTCCGTTAACTGCGATGAAAACTCCCTGGACATTTCTGAAAATTTTCTTCTGGGTACATTTTCTGACATCTTCGTTTAATTAACCCAACATGAAACATGATATACAAACAAAAGAAATATTTTTGGTTTTATTTTCAGTATAATTATATAATGTGTGTATGTACATGCTCCTTTGTGTGTCGCGGTAATGAAGCTTTTTTTTTAATCCAGAACATGCAAAAATCATATTTTGCTTAAAGAATATGTACTGAAATTTCAGCCTGGAAACAATTACGATAGTCAGTTGCATAAAAATGAGTTTATATTCCAACAAAAAAGGCTCCATGGCCCACTTTGGTTTTTATGAGGAATTTATAAGAAGAATTTTCTCTTGTAACAAAAATATGTCACATCAAACCGAAATTATATTTTCGCAAAGAAATTAGAAAGATTGCTTATTTGAAAATATCAAGTTTGATATTTGGTTGAGATGTCATATTCTGATGACAGGAGAAAAACTTCCTTATAAGTGGTTCAAAAATACAGCATTAGGCCAGGCAGCATATTTTCATGAAACACAAATTCAGTTATATTCAGCACCCCTTACGACCCATTCGGACCAATAGTGGGTCATCTCGACCCCAAATACGTCCGTTCCCATGAAGTTTTACCACTGTGCATGCGCGCCATAGCCCATTCTTCCACGACTCACTAGTCTAGTTTGAGGCTACTTCATGAGTGCTTCACTTTGACACCCCATTCGAACAAAAAGTATTTTATGTCGACGCTAAAACGGCCATTCCCATACCCTTTTCCCACAATTCCATGTCTACCCAAGCGCATCATATGCTCTACTTCCACGCCCCACTAGTCCTGTCTGACGCTACTCTACGAATGCTTCACCACGACGCCTCACACGAACCTTTCGGACCAAGGGTAGTCCCTCAATCCCGTTCACCCCCAAAATGCCCGATTTCCCTCTACTCATATTGATGACGTCACCGATGAAACGGACATCCCCGAAGTCGTGGTCTACACCACAAGAGTTTCAATATCAGGCCCTACATGCAATAGTTGGATGCAATATAGCCCCTCAGTCTCTCAAATACGCCCTTGTGATCCTCCAGAATGTCCACTGGTGGATACTGTAACATGTGCGTAATATTGTTGCATGTTCTCTTTAGGTCCGCATGTTGATGGTGAAAGTCTGATCTACAAACACACGTACCTAATATTATTGTGTTTGACATAGAACATTGGATTTTACATCTGTTTTTGGTATTTCGTATGTATTTCAGTATGTATTTTTTATATATGATCTTAGACTCCTTAAACCAGAATAACATTTCGCTGTAATGTCACGACATTTTCGAAAACATTTATTACTCGTCCAAGGTGTCCAATATATTAAACAATCCATAATAAACTGAATTTATATGGCTTTTCACTATTATGCGTTGTGTTCCTCTAGGCGTACAGCTACATGCACGACGGGAGCATGTTTATGGTTTTCACAAGTATGTGTCTTATCATGGTCCCCTTTCTGTGGGCAGCTGTATGGATATAGTCAAAATTTATATGGTTTTATCCGTGTGGTTTCTTTCATGTTTCTTTAGGCTACATTTGTGTGAACAACTATATGAACAGAGTAAGCATTTATATGGCTTTGCACCAGTATGTGTCCTTTTATGACCCTTCAGGTTCCCCTTCTGTGAACAGCTATACGGACATAGTGAGCATTTGTGTGGCTTCCCACCAGTATGTGTGCTTTCATGTATTTTTAGGCTCCCTTTTTGTGAACAGCTATATGGGCAGAGGGAGCATTTGTATGGTTTCTCACCAGTATGTATCCTTTCATGAACCTTCAGTTTCCCTTTCCGTGAACAGCTATATGGACAGACTGTGCATTTGTATGGCTTCCCACCAGTATGTGTCCTTTCATGTCTGATTAGGCTCCCTTTCTGTGAACAGCTCTGTGGACAGATGGAGCATTTGTATGGCTTCTCACCAGTATGTGTCCTTTCATGATCCTTCAAGGTCCCTTTCCGTGAACAGCTATATGGACAGAGTGAGCATTTATATGGCTTTGCACCAGTATGTGTCCTTTCATGTCGCCTGAGGTCTCCTTTAACTGAACAGCTATATGGACAGAGGGAGCATTTGTATGGCTTTGCACGAGTATGTATCCTTTCATGAATCTTCAGGTTCCCTTTCGTTGAACAGCTATATGGACAGACTGAACATTTGTATGGCTTTTCACCACTTTGTGTCATTTCATGTTTATTTTGGTGCCCCTTCGGTAAACAGCAATATGGACAGAGTGAACGTTTATATGGTTTCTCACCAGTAGGTGTTCTTTCAGGATCATGTAGGTTTACTTTTCTCGAACAACCTTGTGGACAGAGTGAAAATTTGTCTGGCTTTTCACAAGTGCTAACACTTTCAGGTGTCGTTCTTCCTTTATTGTCCGTTTCTGGGTTCCAAACTCTCAAAGATTCGTTGGACAGGTTTGTCGTCTCTGTTGTCTTGAGTTTTACCATGTACATGGCCACAGGAAAAGGTCTGTCAGCGAAAAAATCATCAACACGTGTCCGCTCGTCATCAGAGCACTTCTTGACAAAGGACTAAATCAAATAAAAAAAACATCATCGGCCTTATTTTTATATCAACACTTCAGTTCCACTTCATTACGGTCAATTATTAAATATATCTTCGAAAATCTGTTTGCATAATCACATAGATTAAAACCAAATCTGAAAACAAGCCGAGTAGCTAGCAGGTCCTCCGCCAAGTAGCCTGTTTGAGAGCAGACTGCATTTACGCTTCAAATTTCTCCTTAAATATAACTTGGAAAGTTGATATGTGGAAAGGGACAGTTTTCTGTAATTGTTGAGACAAGTTGAGGAGGTTTGGGAAGCAGTAATGGATAGTGTAACACTGGAATATAAGTCTGTAGATGTTTATGGAATTATGGATGGTGAGGCTTAAAAATTGATGGGTGGAATACATCTTAAGATATCGCATTCACAACAAAGATGGGTACAATACGGGTGAGCGAAATCCAAGATGGCCAATGGCAGCCATATTGGATTACATACTACTTCAATGAAAATCAACACCAATGGCCGCCTACTGATTTGAAGCACGTTCTCAAGTTTGAAGTCAATTGGGCGAATTGTTCTCAAGATACCACATTCACAAGAAACAGGACGGGCGGAATCCAAGGTGGCCAATGGCAGCCATCTTGGAATACATACTACCACAATGAGAATCAATACCAATGGTCATCTAACTGATGAAAAGTACCTAAAGTTTGAAGTCAATCATGGAAATTGTTCTCACGACACTGCGTTCACAAGATGCGAGAGAGACGGAATCCAAGATGGTCAGTGGCAGTATTATCTTGAATTACATACAGTGAAGCATATTCTCAAGTTTGAAGTCAATCAGATCAATTGATGATTTACGATCCGGTCAAAAGAACCGGGTTTTTGTGTTGAAAGACCTAGCTGTCGGCAGATCAAGGCCAAACGTCTGACCCGTCTCACTTTGCGGGGACAACGGATGTTAAGCACCTTCTCAAGTTTGAAGTCAACTGGGCGAATTGTTCTCGAGATATCGCGTTCAAAAGATGTGGGACGGACGGAATCCAATATGGTCAATGGCAGCCATCGTGGATTACGTACCCCAGCGAGAATCAATACCAAAGGCCGTCTAACTGATGTGAAGCACCTTCCCAAGTTTGAAGTCGATTGGCTCGGCTATTCTCAAGATATCGTGCTCACAAAACTTCGTGGCGGAGGACAATAACGCTCTCTATCTCACATGTCGATGATTTACGATCCGAGCCCAAGAACCGGGTGAGTGAGGAATATTTCAAGAGCGCAAGGATTGGATGCATGGGGCCAGCGCAAGAATTTCTGGCATGCTCACGAAATGTGGTCACCAGCACATGGAAACTGATGGACGGACAAGCGAACTGAGATATGTGTGTGAAGGATTTAACTAGGCCTGAGTAAATATCACAAAAATACACTCTAAAAGCTAAACTGGTGGTCTGGATTATTTACAAACGTGATATAGTCTTTCTACAACCTGTTCCACATTTCCAGCGTAACCAATTTTCAGCAATATTTTGTAGCAAATCTCGCAGATCAGTGAAATTTCGCACAGCCTCTGGATATGACTTCAAATTTCATGAAAAAGTCTATCCAAAACATGTGCCAAATTTACGAAAACAAAATACAACTGAATCTAGTCCTGTTGACCTAATAACACCACAAAGACCAATCCCTATCCCTCTTCTACAACATTTCAAGCCCAACAGCATTGTGCTTCGACAATAGCATGCGAGGTATTCGAGATTTTCTCTGATTCTGAATAGATCTTTCTGAATTATATGTCACAGTAGAAAATAAGACCGGTCACATCACACTGACTGTTCCCATTTTAGGTAATCAACGGGAAAACAATACACGCAGTTAGATGCATTCTCTATATTATTACATAAAGGGGGGATTTCTATGGATGTTTTAGGGTGTGTGTAAGGAGCGGGGACCCTGTAGAATGACGTACTGAACCTGAAACGATGAAAATCCTGCGTACGAGCCTGTTCTTGTCAAAGAGCTGCTATTCAGCTAATATCCGTACATGATCTCTCTAACAGGGCGTTGCACTCCTCCCTGACTAAGTGTTCCATTGAGTGAAATTCCGTGTGAAATCGAGACACCTTGTTGCACATTTAAGCACGTAAACTGAGTGAAAATTATTTGGAAGGGGAATACACAACATAATCTGAGGTATACACACGATATTCCGCTCAAGAATTTATGAAGAAGTATCTAAAATACACCATCCTTCTCCGGTATGGCACTTTCGCACTCCAAGCGGTGGAATTGTGCATGATATCTACAGAGAAAAGGAAATGGAACAACCACAGTCCTGGTGTCATTACAACTATCAACAAACGCAAGGTACTCTGAACACGCTGTCACATCCCCACCATGCTCGCTATCCTCTGAATTTCTCACTCCCCAGGGCATTACTCACCCTGTTGCGAGTCCATCTTCGCCTCGACTGCATTCCGGAAAACAAGACTACGTTTAAATCTAGGCGACTCTCTCCAAAGGCGCGCTTCCTCCCCAATACGGTGCTTTGACTTTATGCCGTGTACACCCTTAAAACAAGTTGTTTTCCCACAAGTGGCCAAGGCGTTTTTTTGTTCAATATTTCCGAACTTGCCCACCTTCCGGAATGTCCACCCTATCTGCTAAGGTGTGCTTAGGTGGGATCTATCAAAATAATAGAGGGATAAGTTTTCTTGCCTGAAGTGAGAATTAAACCTCCCAAAGCTGTTCTTGCCTTATCACCCGTGAATGAATGTAGAATAACGTGATGTCGGAATTAAGGATATTCCCGTATCTAGTAACTAGATTGAACCTGCAAATAAGCGATCGATGTAATCTCCAACGTTAAATGGCGCTCTGTCGTAGGAGGAGAATACAATTGAATATCCAATGTGAGTATATGGTCTGTACGCCTGTGGTTTATTGGAACACACATATGAAATTTCACATTTAAAATACTTTGTCCGTGATCCTTGTGTCATTATATTTAGAGGAGCAGAACTTGACCATAGAAACTCACTGACCCATATACTTGTCGTAAAGAAGAGCTATAATCAATTGGACTTCTTGCAGAAAATGACGTGGCTCATATGACTCCAGAACTTGACTATAGAAACTCACTGACCCACACTTGTCGTAAAGAAGAGCTATAATCAATTGGACTTCTTGCAGAAAATGGCGTGGCCCATATGACTCCAGAACTCGACTATAGAAACTCACTGACCCATACTTGTCGTAAAGAAGAGCTTTATAATGAATTGGACCTCTTGCAGAAAATGACGTGACCCATATGACTCCAAAACATCCGTATTCATTGTTGATAGGCTGGTATCCGATTTTGAGAGAAATTCTATTTCACCACGATGATTTCCCTAACACATGTCCAGTGTGTGGGCCAATACATAAAGGTGCTAGACCTGAATAATGGACTTATTCAAAATGTTGAATATAAGTTCAGATTGTTTGACCGATGTATAATACCGGGTCAACCGGCTGAACACCGAAATGTGCACATCAAAGAGGAGCCACCCAAATGTATTCGTGTGTAAACGTAAAGTTCTAGACATGAGTATGAAATATAAAATACTAAATATTCGTTCAGATTGTTTGAGACCGGTGTAACATACCCAGGAATCAGGATGAACACATAAATACGCACATAAGAGAAAAGTCACCCAAATGTCCCGTGTGTATAGGTGCTAGATCTGAATATCTGAATTTAAATTACTGAATATTCGTTCAGATTGTTTGAGACCGGTGTAACATACCCAGGAATCAGGATGAACACATAAATACGCACATAAGAGAAAAGCCACCCAAATGTCCCGTGTGTATAGGTGCTAGATCTGAATATCTGAATTTAAATTACTGAATATACGTTCAGATTGTTTGAGACCGGTGTAACATACCCAGGAATCGGGATGAACATCAACACACGAGAGAACATAACAGAGAAGCCATCCAATATATGTAGAGTGGCATCTGTGGTACAGCAAGCCATGGAAACCGCATATCAGGTGACCCCATTTAAGTATTTGAAGTATGTTTAATGGCAAGATGGACAGAGTTTGCCGAATGAGGACAACGAAATGTAGATACGAGAGAAACCATTCAAGTGTTCTGGTTATGATTACTGGTGTTCATGACTGGTTATGTGGATGAACGTAGGATAGCGTATTTTTTTAGTCGAATTAAAGACACGGCCGCTTCCACCAGTGTGGTATTGCGGAGAAAGCGCTCGAAGTGCTCCAAGCTCAGGCTCCAAGAGTTCCCAGCTCCAAGAGCTCCGCCCCACGGGAGCTACCATAACCACCGGGCGTTCACGGCGTGGTGGTTGTGGTAGTGTCTATACATATAGGGATTAACACGTGTCCCTCATCAGTCAATATGTATTGCTCGACTACCCAACATGTCGTGTACGTTTACGTTCTGTCAGATAATCTTCTCTCGTCGCGATAGTATGCTTAGACAAATCAATGCAAGCACAACCAAGAGATACTAGCGAGTCCCGTTATAGGCGTAGAGCATCCCTATACGATGATGGTGAGCGGCCTTATGGGTATGATGTACTTGAGGGGATAATAAAATGATTGACCTGTCATCCTTGTTGTTGTTGTTGTTCTCACCTGTCTACATGATGGCATCAAGGTGTTATGCTAGGGCGTTAAGGTGTTCAGATAGGGCGCCAAGGCGTTGAGACGAGCGTTGACGGGCGTCACTGCATTTTGATGAATTAGTGACAATTCCATGTAATATCTAGAAAATCAGAGTTTCAGGGCTAGTTCACCAGGCCCCATTAATAGTGGACCCCAAAACATCCATGATTCTCCATGGCCCAGGTTTAAAGTCGGAGTTCCGCATTTTATATTTTCGGAACCAATTTCAGTTTTACATGCAACCATGCAGATGCCGCCATACCCATTTGACTGGATGATTCTCCGTGGTTTAGGCGTTCGTGTTCCGCTTTTATATGTTCAGACCGAATCCTAAGTTTGCTTACACCCACTTACCCACCCTGCCTCTCTCGGCAGGTCCCGATCCGCTGGGAGCTAATATTAGCCCTTCTAGACATGGTTGATAGGGGATTTCCCTATTATAGATGTAAAGTCCGTGTTCCGCTTTTTTTTGCTCAAACCCATTCCGAATTTTATATGCACCCACCCAGGATCCCATTGGAGGAGCGCTTCACTTTGACATCTCCCACGACCCATTTGGACCAACAGTGGCCCATCTCGGCTCCAAAACGTCCATCCCAATACCCTTTTCTACTGCGCATACGCAGAAACGTCAGTTCCACCCACACGCACCCAGTTGAACACTCCCCCACGAATGATTCACGATGACACCTCACACGACCCAATCGAACCACTGGTATTCCACCTAGATCCTTAAACGTCCAGCCCAGCGCTACATGCCCAGTGCGCATGCGCAATGCGAACTTTCCAATGAATTTCAACCAATGGCTTCGGAACTCCTGCCATCGTGTTCTACGTGGTGAGACGAAAAAGCAAGATGCCACACTCCATACCGCAAACGTCCATGTGTGGGTTCACCACCAGGTTAAACATTGTCCACTGCGCCAGAATAGACCCACAACATAGCCGTATACATTCGGAACTCCCGAGCGGAAATCTACGAAGGGGACTGATTCTACGCTCGGGGGACGACAACATGAATTTCCTATGAATCTCCAGATGTGACGCGCCGGAACGGCCCAATCACTCTCGCGGAAGCCTTAATCCCCTGCGAGTCTCTGATTTACGTCAGATATTCTAAAAACTGTTTATTCTTTTCATTCGAAGCACGTTTCAATAGAAAACCATCAGTTTAAATGGTACACACGCCACGTATTGGCAAGATATAATTCCCGTGACGTCACTGACAGTTCGCTGACAGACCGAAACACACGTGACCACGCTCTAGTCCAATATGGCGTCAACGGCCTTCGAGGGACATCTCAAACCGGAGATCCCCGAGAAGTTGCGAATGAACCGTATATAGGGGGAGATCACTCTTGCTGGGCCGTCACGTCACCGGAAATGACGTCACCAGAAGTGAACTTCACATTGACCTTTGATCCGGATGCGACCCAGAGGCCGGACGTGACGTCATCCGTGACGTCATTGCCACGAACCCACATTTGGGACCCACACTTGTTCCAAGGAATCGGTCTTCTTCTTACTACTTCTTCCTGAGTGTTAACCTTATCTGACCTAGGCTTTTTGGGACGTATCCTGGCCTGCAAAGAGAAATGCCCCCCCCCCATATAATTTTTCTTACACCTTGAGCTAGGGGGCTGAAACTTACCACACTATACCCTTGGGTCAAGCTCTACCAGAAAATGCACAAAAGTCCAAGATGACCGCGCTGATGACGTCACGGTGACGTCATTTTAAAAAACAGCATTTTGTGGTCGATTTTTCGGTCGGACTTTCGGTCGGATTTTGTATTTATACAATTTCTTCGCAAAAACTGCATGATAAATTAGTAAATATTAATGTGATGTGCAATAAAATAGTCTTTGCCCACTTTTCATCCCGAAAAAGAGGAAATTTTGAAGAAATATGACAGAAACATCACTTTTCTCGTACCCCGCCTGGCCGCCATTTTGAATTTACCCGTGACACTCTGCTCGGGGTGGTTATGCAAATAGACTCAAAATGACTCCAATATGACTCGAACTATAAAGTCAAGGAGTTTCATCTCTCCATTTTTTGTCGTTCCGGAGATAGTGCAGAAAGTTTTGTTTGGTAGGCCCTTGATTATGTTTAGATGAGCTCAAATTGTACAGACACACAATGACCCATAATTGTCGTGAAGAATACCTATAGTGAATTGGACTTAGAGAGAGAAAATGTCATGGCTCCAAAACCTTCGCATGTTGATAAGCTGATCATGATGTCCGATTTTGATAAAAATTATATTCCACCACGATGATTACCCTAACAATTCAAAGTCCAGTGTGCAGGCCTATACGTATGGATGCTAGACCAGAATAAACAAGTGTTTTACAATAAATGTCGGATTGTGTGACCGGTGATCAACACCGAGCCAACAGGCTGAACACCAGAATACGTACATAAGATAGGAGCCATTCGGGTGTAGGACAAAACCCCCAGCGGACAAAACCCCCAAGGACAAAACCCCCACCGGACATAACCCCCACCGGACATAACCCCCACTGGACAAAACCCCCATCACATATTATTTCCTATGCTAGTTTAGCAATAAAAGAAATAACATGGTAAATGACCGCTGGGGGTTTTGTCCGGATCCCTCGCTTACGCTTACGCTCAGCATTAAGAGGATAGAACATGGACTGGTTCGCTCGGTGTCAGTATAATGTGACTGAGTGGGGTGTCATGTCTGCCTACGGCATGATATTTCAGTGGGACAGCACTATAAAATGGCAGCATTAGATCTGCTCTGTTACAAGTAGGTACCCCTCTTTCCCCTTCCCCCTCCCCTCTCTTCCCCGTCGTGATATAACTGAAAAAATGTTGAAAGCGACGTTAAACCCTATTCACTCACTCACTCACTTGTCCGAATCCCGAGCCATTCAAATGTCCCGTACGTATAGGTGCTAGACCCAAATATCGAGTTATTCAAACTGCTCAATGTTCGTCCAGAGTGTGTGACCGGTGTAAAACACCGACTCATGCAAGATGAACTCCAAAATACGCACAAGAGAGAGGGAGAGAGAATTAAGGTTTAACAGCAATATTTCAGTTATATAGCGACGGTCGAATAAAATTTTAAGCATTCAAGTTATTAACTCAGTAAACTGTTGAATTAAAACATGAACATACATTAAAATTTATACAACGAACCGATCTCTCTCAAAATAATCTAAAATACAATCTTCTTTTACTCGACTAAAAGATCTTCCAACGTAGCTGCTCGATAAAAAGTATCTCTTATAATCTTAAAATCTGTACAGTCCATAATAATATGTCTCACCGTGAGATCTTCGTGGCATGGAATACACCTTGAGAGCGGCTCTTTTTTTAGTAAACGTTCGTGAGTTAATCGTGTATGGTGGTGCTACATCGTCTAATCATGGCCTGATCGAAAAGTTTCTGGCTGTTCAGATGGTATAACCAACAGCTTTTTTTAACTCGTGAAGTTTGTTATTATCTATAGCATCTTATAAAGATTGAAAAAAAACCTTTCTCACATAAGCACAGATATGACCTGAAATCGCTGTATAGGATTCCAACAAGATCAACCTCATTATCTAGGGCTGCCTTAGCCACTTTATCAGCTTCAGTATTACCTTTGATGTCAACGTGAGTAAGCACCCAACAAAACACAATATCAATCTATTGATCAAATCTAATGTCAAAAAATTGTAGAATATTCAAAATGGTGCGAGGAGTTGAATTTTCACTTTTAATCGCTTGGAAAGCCATCTAAATGTCCCGTGTGTAAACGTATAGGTCTTGACCTGAATATCAAGTAATATAATATGCTGAATGTACGTAGATATGAGATAAACCATGCAAGTGTTCTGGCTGTGATTACTGGTGCTCACGACTGGTTGTGTGAATGAACGTAGACGCGTTCTTTTGAATTAAAGACACTGGAGTCCCGTACGTATACGTACCACAACTGAATATCAACTTATTTAATATGCTGAATATTATAAGTTATACCAGTGTCTTGCGTTGGTATACAGGCTGATATTTCGTCGAGAAGATAAATATTTTCACGAGCCAGAAGGGCGAGTGAAAATATTTATCTTCGAGACGAAATATCAGCCTGTATACCAACGCAAAACACTGGTATAACGAATTTATCACATTGAAGAGCTATTTTCCTGGTTGGTTTAACATATATCACCAACTCGGAAGAAAAACAGCCATATAACTCAACGTTGAACAACGTAGCTACGGTAAGACATCGTGAGTCGGACAGGCAAATGCTTCGAACTCTTTTCGATCTGTTCCGCGATGAACAATAAAATGGGTGAAGTACTTAGCTGACATTCTGACGTTCCTGTTTATGTGGCATATAAAGCTTTGGATGATAATTTATTTGTTATCTTCATCCGCAAATAATTTGCCTCGCACAGCTTGTTCCAGTGGCGGAACCATCCTCTCCCAGGGTGCTTTGCGCTACGCTGCATTTACCCCTGTAGGGGTCTCGCCATTTTTTACAGGATTCTTGTAAAACCAAGAACTGTTCTATCTGACTATTTTACTGATTGCAAAATGCATATTTATCTCGAAATACACTAAACAGTTAGTCAATGTATTTCAACACGCCAGTTTCACACAGTTTGAAGGCAGCTTTTTGACAAATTACCCTAGAACTATATGTTGCGGAAATACATATCGGTGAGTAGCGACTGATATCAATTCGCCCAGTTAGACGGTCGCCATGTTCGTTCACTGTGGCAACAGATGACCTTGGGTCAACTCCGGCACAGTCCGTGAGGGTTTACTCCAGAGATTCTACCATTCGGCATGGAATAGACTATGGGTCCGTTTTTCGGCCACCAGTTGTCGTAAAACCTTCAACCCAAATCACTTATATGTATATATTTTCTGAACGAGCATGATGAAACTATTATTTTAAGATATAACACTGCTATGTTATAGAAAAATTAAACTCGAACATTCTCCTCCATGCTTGCTTCATTTTTCCTAGAAAACCCCTTCAAATTGTCGAAAAATGGTCAAATTCGGCTCAATTTCCAGAAAAATCTGTAAGAGCGATTTTAATTAAACTTCTTACACACGTTCCCTGGTCCGGTCTCAACTTAAAAAGGCAAACAAAAGTGGGTGTCAACCTAACCGTTTTTTGTCAGATTTTCTTCCGTAAATGAGTCCCGATTTTTAGGCACACCCAAGGGGCATAACTGAGGCAGGACAAACTTTACTCCATGATCCCGATCAGCGTGTAGATGAAGCCAGCACTCGATTTGTGCGTACTCGTTTGCAGCGTTGATAATGCTGAATAGGATGGCATTATAGATATAAGCTATTAACCCTACCTGGCCTCGGGGGGGCAATTATGGCCCCCCCTACCAAACTTTCTGCACTATCTCCGGAACGGCAAAAAATGGAGAGCTGAAACTCCGTGACTTTATCGTTTGTCTTATTGGGGTCATTTTGAGCCTATTTTCATAACCCCCCGAGCAGAGGATCATGGGTAAATTCAAGATGGCGGCCATGTGGTGTACCAGAAAAGTGATGTTTTTGTCATATTTCTTCAAAATTCTGCTTTTCCGCAGTGAAAAGTGGGCAAAAACTATTTTATTTCATATCACATTAATATTTGCTAATTTTTCATGCAGTTTTTGTGGAGAAATTGCAAAAATAAAAAATTCGGAAAATCTGACCGAAAAATCGACCAAAAAATGCCGTTTTTCAAAATGGCGTTACTGTGACGTCATCAAAGCGGCCATCTTGGATTTTTTTACATTTTCTGGTAGAGCTTGACCCAAGGGTATAGTGTAATAAGTTTCAGCCCTCTAGCTCCAGGGGTAAGAAAAATAATTAGGGGGTGCCATTTCGGCCCCCCCCCAGGCCTGGACAGGTCCCAAAAAGCCCAGGCCAGATAGGGTTAAGAAGACAAGAAGAATTATGATGTAGCAGAACAAGGGCAGTCTATCGTATTATGAAATTAGAAAGGGGCCATTACTACTAACTGTGGAGGGCCACCTTAAGGGGCAGGATGTCTTTTACGAAATTAATTATTCACATGTATCGTAATCTCAGAGTGTTTGCGAGTATGGCGGTATACAACACTTGCCAGTTATACATATTATTTTGGGAAATCCGACCGATAACTTTCCCCCTACCTCATCTTTGTTTTGATCACTTTTGCCAATTCTAGCAGGATTTTCGAGAACAAAACTCAAAATTAACCTATTTCTTCTTAATAATGGTCATCCATTCGGCAATATGAAGGCCGTGGTTGCTTTTCCGCTTTCCAATGATAGCAGAAACGCGGCAAAATGCAAATAAGAGATGTAACCAAGTCAAATTATTGGTAATTTTGCACTAAATTTTCTCCTAGAAACATGGAAAATACTTCAGAAACTTGAGAAATAATTCGTAAAACCATAATAATATACATCCATTCCATCCTTTATGGACTGTAAATGGGTTCTCTTGTAAAGAAAATTTACACTGGCAAATTTGTACCATTCTGATAGGACCTCGTTCTGCCATAATATCCACCGAAATCTCATTCCAGGGGGAGATAACTCCTGTATCGAATACAGTATGCAATAACCTCAATAGTATACTAATGGACACACTGGATTATTTTAATCGAACTCCTGGTCTTCTTTCCACCTGCTCTCGAAAATAGCGCTTCAGGTGTAACTAGGCAGTCAAAATTAAACAATCTGGCGTAGTGATACATCTTCGCTCCGTAACGGAGTCTACATTAAGATAATGCATAGACTCCACTATTATGCCTTGAAGGGTGCACTCCAGAGATTCTACCATTCGGCATGGAATAGACTATGGGTCCGTTTTTCGGCCACCAGTTGTCGTAAAACCTTCAACCCAAATCACTTATATGTATATATTTTCTGAACGAGCATGATGAAACTATTATTTTAAGATATAACACTGCTATGTTATAGAAAAATTAAACTCGAACGTTCTCCTCCATGCTTGCTTCATTTTTCCTAGAAAACCCCTTAAAAATGTCGAAAAATGGTCAAGTTCGGCTCAATTTCCAGAAAAATCTGTAAGAGCGATTTTAATTAAACTTCTTACACACGTTCCCTGGTCCGGTCTCAACTTAAAAAAGGCAAACAAAAGTGGGTGTCAACCTAACCGTTTTTTGTCAGATTTTCTTCCCGTAAATGAGTCCCGATTTTTAGGCACACCCAAGGGGCATAACTGAGGCAGGACAAACTTTACTCCATGATCCCGATCAGCGTGTAGATGAAGCCAGCACTCGATTTGTGCGTACTCGTTTGCAGCGTTGATAATGCTGAATAGGATGGCATTATAGATATAAGCTATTAAGGCGACAAGAAGAATTATGATGTAGCAGAACAAGGGCAGTCTATCGTATTATGAAATTAGAGAGGGCCATTACTACGAAACTGTGGAGGGCAACCTTAAGGGGCAGGATGTTTTGTACGAAAGTAATTATTCACATTTATCGTAATCTCAGAGTGTTTGCGAGTATGGCGGTATACAACACTTGCCAGTTATACATATTATTGTGGGAAATCCGACCGATAACTTTCCCCCTACCCCATCTTTGTTTTGATCACTTTTGCCAATTCTGGCAGGATTTTCGAGAACAAAACACAAAATTAACTTATTTCTTCTTAATAATGGGCATCCATTCGGCAATATGAAGGCCGTGGTTGCTTTTCCGCTTTCCAATGATAGCAGAAACGCGGGAAAATGCAAATAAGAGGTGTAACCAAGTCAAATTATAGGTAATTTTGCACTAAATTTTCTCCTAGAAACATGGGAAATACTTCAGAAACTTGAGAAATAATTCGTAAAACCATAAAAATATACATCCTATCCATCCTTTATGGACTGTAAATGGGTTCTCTTGTAAAGAAAATTTAGGACCTCGTTCTGCCATAATATCCACCGAAATCTCATTTCAGGGGGAGATAACTCCTGTATGGAATACAGTATGCAATAACCTCAATAGTATACTAATGGACACACTGGATTATTTTAATCGAACTCCTGGTCTTCTTTCCACCTGCTCTCGAAAATAGCGCTTCAGGTGTAACTAGGCAGTCAAAATTAAACAATCTGGCGTAGTGATACATCTCCGCTCCGTAACGGAGTCTACATTAAGATAATGCATAGACTCCACTATTATGCCTTAAAGGGTGCACTCCAGAGATTCTACCATTCGGCATGGAATAGACTATGGGTCCGTTTTTCGGCCACCAGTTGTCGTAAAACCTTCAACCCAAATCACTTATATGTATATATTTTCTGAAAGAGCATGATGAAACTATTATTTTAAGATATAACACTGCTATGTTATAGAAAAATTTAACTCGAACATTCTTCTCCATGCTTGCTTCATTTTTTCCTAGAAAACCCCTTAAAAATGTCGAAAAATGGTCAAATTCGGCTCAATTTCCAGAAAAATCTGTAAGAGCGATTTCAATTAAACTTCTTACTCACGTCCCCTGGTCCGGTCTCAACTTAAAAAGGCAAAAAAAAGGGGATGTTAACCTAAGCGTTTTTTGTCAGATTTTCTTCCCGTAAATGAGTCCCGATTTTTAGGCACACCCAAGGGGCATAACTGAGGCAGGACAAACTTTACTCATGATCCCGATCAGCGTGTAGACGAAGCCAGCACTCGATTTGTACGTACTCGTTTGCAGCGTTGATAATGCTGAATAGGATGGCATTATAGATATAAGCTATTAAAAAGACAAGAAGAATTATGATGTAGCAGAACAAGGGCAGTCTATCGTATTATGAAATTAGAGAGGGGCCATTACTACGAAACTGTGGAGGGCCACCTTAATTAAGGGGCAGGATGTCTTTTACAAAATTAATTATTCACATGTATCGTAATCTCAGAGCGTTTGCGAGTATGGCGGTATACAACACTTGCCAGTTATACATATTATTTTGGGAAATCCGACCGATAACTTTCCCCCTATCCCATCTTTGTTTTGATCACTTTTGCCAATTCTAGCGGGATTTTCGAGAACAAAGCTCAAAATTAACCTATTTCTTCTTAATAATGGTCATCCATTCGGCAATATAAAGGCCGTGGTTGCTTTTCCGCTTTCCAATGATAGCAGAAACGCGGGAAAATGCAATAAGAGATGTAACCAAGTCAAATTATTGGTAATTCTGCACTAAATTTTCTCCTAGAAACATGGAAAATACTTCAGAAACTTGAGAAATAATTCGTAAAACCATAATAATATACATCCATTCCATCCTTTATGGACTGTAAATGGGTTCTCTTGTAAAGAAAATTTACACTGGCAAATTTATATCATTCTGCTAGGACCTCGTTCTGCCATAATATTCACCGAAATCTCATTCCAGTGGGAGATAACTCCTGTATGGAATACAGTATGCATTAACCTCAATAGTATACTAATGGACACACTGTGGATTATTTTGATCGAACTCCTGGTCTTCTTTCCACCTGCTTCCGAAAATAGCGTTTCATGTGTAACTAGGCAGTCAAAATTAAACAATCTGGCGTAATGACACATTTCTGCTTCGTAACGGAGTCTACATTAAGATAATGCATAGACTCCACTATTATGCCTTAAAGGGGCAGGATGTTTCTTACGAAATTAATTATTCACATTTATCGTAATCTCAGAGTGTTTGCGAGTATGGCGGTATACAACACTTGCCAGTTATACATATTATTGTGGGAAATCCGACCGATAACTTTCCCCCCTACCCCATCTTTGTTTTGATCACTTTTGCCAATTCTAGCAGGATTTTCGAGAACAAAACTCAAAATTAACCTATTTCTTCTTAATAATGTGCATCCATTCGGCAATATGAAGGCCGTGGTTGCTTTTCCGCTTTCCAATGATAGCAGAAACACGGGAAAATGCAAATAAGAGATGTAACCAAGTCAAATTATTGGTAATTTTGCACTAAATTTTCTCCTAGAAACATGGGAAATACTTCAGAAACTTGAGAAATAATTCGTAAAACCATAATAATATACATCCATTCCATCCTTTATGGACTGTAAATGGGTTCTCTTGTAAAGAAAATTTACACTGGCAAATTTATACCATTCTGATAGGACCTCGTTCTGCCATAATATCCACCGAAATCTCATTCCAGGGGGAGATAACTCCTGTATGGAATACAGTATGCAATAACCTCAATAGTATACTAATGGACACACTGGATTACTTTAATCGAACTCCTGGTCTTCTTTCCACCTGCTCTCGAAAATAGCGCTTCAGGTGTAACTAGGCAGTCAAAATTAAACAATCTGGCGTAGTGATACATCTCCGCTCCGTAACGGAGTCTACATTAAGATAATGCATAGACTCCACTATTATGCCTTAAAGGGTGCACCCCAGAGATTCTTTCATTCGGCATGGAATAGACTATGGGTCCGTTTTTCGGCCACCAGTTGTCGTAAAACCTTCAACCCAAATCACGTATATGTATATATTTTCTGAAAGAGCACGATGAAACTATTATTTTAAGATATACCACTGCTATGTTATAGAAAATTTAAACTCGAACATTCTTCTCCATGCTTGCTTCATTTTTCCTAGAAAACCCCTTAAAAATGTCGAAAAATGGTCAAATTCAGCTCAATTTCCAGAAAAATCTGTAAGAGCGATTTTAATTAAACTTCTTACACACGTTCCCTGGTCCGGTCTCAACATAAAAAGGCAAACAAAAGTGGGTGTCAACCTAACCGTTTTTTGTCAGATTTTCTTCCCGTAAATGAGTCCCGATTTTTAGGCGCACCCAAGGGGCATAACTGAGGCAGGACAAACTTTACTCCATGATCCCGATCAGCGTGTAGACGAAGCCAGCACTCGATTTGTGCGTACTCGTTTGCAGCGTTGATCATGCTGAATAGGATGGCATTATAGATATAAGCTATTAAGAAGACAAGAAGAATTATGATGTAGCAGAACAAGGGCAGTCTATCGTATTATGAAATTAGAGAGGGGCCATTACTACGAAACTGTGGAGGGCCCCCTTAAGGGGCCGGATGTCTTTACGAAATTAATTATTCACATGTATCGTAATCTCAGAGTGTTTGCTTTATGGACTGTAAATGGGTTCTCTTGTAAAGAAAATTTACACTGGCAAATTTATACCATTCTAATAGGACCTCATTCTGCCATAATATCCACCGAAATCTCATTCCAGGGGGAGATAACTCCTGTATGGAATACAGTATGCAATAACCTCAATAGTATACTAATGGACACACTGGATTATTTTAATCGAACTTCTGGTCTTCTTTCCACCTGCTCTCGAAAATAGCGCTTCAGGTGTAACTAGGCAGTCAAAATTAAACAATCTGGCGTAGTGATACATCTCCGCTCCGTAACGGAGTCTACATTAAGATAATGCATAGACTCCACTATTATGCCTTAAGGGGCAGGATGTCTTTTACGAAATTAATTATTCACATGTATCGTAATCTCAGAGTGTTTGCGAGTATGGCGGTATACAACACTTGCCAGTTATACATATTATTTTGGGAAATCCGACCGATAACTTTCCCCCTATCCCATTTTGTTTTGATCACTTTTGCCAATTCTAGCGGGATTTTCGAGAACAAAACTCAAAATTAACCTATTTCTTCTTAATAATGGTCATCCATTCGGCAATATAAAGGCCGTGGTTGCTTTTCCGCTTTCCAATGATAGCAGAAACGCGGGAAAATGCAATAAGAGATGTAACCAAGTCAAATTATTGGTAACTCTGCACTAAATTTTCTCCTAGAAACATGGGAAATACTTCAGAAACTTGAGAAATAATTCGTAAAACCATAATAATATACATCCATTCCATCCTTTATGGACTGTAAATGGGTTCTCTTGTAAAGAAAATTTACACTGGGAAATTTATACCATTCTGATAGGACCTCGTTCTGCCATAATATCCACCGAAATCTCATTCCAGGGGGAGATAACTCCTGTATGGAATACAGTATGCAATAACCTCAATAGTATACTAATGGACACACTGGATTATTTTAATCGAACTCCTGGTCTTCTTTCCACCTGCTCTCGAAAATAGCGCTGCAGGTGTAACTAGGCAGTCAAAATTAAACAATCTGGCGTAGTGATACATCTCCGCTCCGTAACGGAGTCTACATTAAGATAATGCATAGACTCCACTATTATGCCTTAAAGGGTGCACTCCAGAGATTCTACCATTCGGCATGGAATAGACTATGGGTCCGTTTTTCGGCCACCAGTTGTCGTAAAACCTTACACCCAAATCACTTGTATGTATATATTTTCTGAACGAGCATGATGAAACTATTATTTTAAGATATAACACTGCTATGTTATAGAAAAATTAAACTCGAACATTCTCCTCCATACTTGCTTCATTTTTCCTAGAAACCCCTTAAAAATGTCGAAAAATGGTGAAATTCGGCTCAATTTCCAGAAAAATCTGTAAGAACGATTTCAATTGAACTTCTTACTCACGTTCCCTGGTCCGGTCTCAACTTAAAAAGGCAAACAAAAGTGGGTGTCAACCTGCCCGTTTTTTGTCAGATTTTCTTCCCGTAAATGAGACCCGATTTTTAGGCACACCCAAGGGGCATAACTGAGGCAGGACAAACTTTACTCCATGATCCCGATCAACGTGTAGACGAAGCCAGCACTCGATTTGTACGTACTCGTTTGCAGCGTTGATAATGCTGAATAGGATGGCATTATAGATATAAGCTATTAAGAAGACAAGAAGAATTATGATGTAGCAGAACAAGGGCAGTCTATCGTATTATGAAATTAGAGGGCCATTACTACGAAACTGTGGAGG
>JAVTVY010053653.1:0-26850 GCA_036873755.1 Hanleya hanleyi
TAAATAGACAATATATTAACTTACCATGACGCGCGAATCTACGTTAAAATGAAGATAATAATTCTCCCAGGAATCGGCGAGAACAAGATCAGATTGCGAATCTACGCTAATTACATGATATATTAACTTTCCAGGAAGTGCAAATCTATGCAATTTAGATGATAATTACATAAAATGCTATTTAGACAATATATTGTCTCTCATCCATAGAAACGAGTTGCCGAGATCAAATCGTTTTGCGAATCTACGCTAAATTGAAAACAGTAATTTCCCTGAAATCATTCTCCCGATGTCAATTCTTCCAATGTCAATTCCCAATTCTGAGTTTGTAACCTAAAAGTCGGTGAAATTACAAGCGTCTAGTCCGTCATTCATAATCCAGCCGTCGTCCATTAGAGAATATCCGCGTCCATAATCCAAAGACCTATTTCATATTCCACATAACAGTATTAGCACCAAATTCAAAAAGACAATCATAGTATACATAAACATAAGCTTGTTTCCTGCAAGAGAGAAGCGGTCAACAGTTTTCAATGATGCCGGCAAGACATCATGATGTTCCAAAAATATCAATCCGTATCGCTGATCAGTATTCTTAATCCATAATATTCGTTGTAAAGTCGTCATCTAAAGAATGATGTATCTCAGTCACGCTTTGATTGTGACTGTTCATATGAGTGCCATGAGGATCTTGAAGTACATGGGTTCATACGGCCCCTAGCCCCGGGTTAAGCGGAATTAGACACAAGTTACGAAACGTAGCGCCATAGATCTTGCACGTTACGTTCGTATTTTCCTATCAGCATGCGATATGTATCGCCAAATTTGAGAAACTTTGAGTGGAGGCGCTTGGTGGAATAGCCCTGTTTTATAAGTTTCTGCAACAATGTTTTGTGACGTTGGTTAAAATCATCACATTTAACACAGGATCTAGAAAATGCTACTAAGCGAGATATGTATACGCCATATGCAGGTCCAACTGGAATATTACTATCCTCTGACGGCACTGTGCAGAAACACGCAACGTGCATGCGCATTCGGTCGCTATCGAATTTGATCGACACAGGAAGCATGTATCTATCTGTATATGACAAGGGTGAAAACCGCATCCAGTATATCCAATTTATTCTAAATTATTACGGAAGAACACACGGTACAAAGTCTTCTTCACCTGTATCATGCTGAGCACTTTCATAAGAAGTCATCGAATCGATTTGCGAAAATACACTAAAATGAAAATATATTAATTCTCCCTGTAGTCGGCGAGAACAAAATCAGAGTGCGAATCTACGCTAATTAAGTCTTTGTGAACTGCGAATGTGTGCAGTTTACATGAGATTATCAAAGTGAAAATTAGACAATATATTGTCTTTCCTGCAATCGCGCGGAGGTAAAACCCATTTGCGAATATACGCTAAATAGACAATATATTAACTCTCCCTGAAGAGCGAATCTATGCAAATTAGATGAGATTATCAATTTGCTAATTAGACAATGTTTTGCCCCTCATCCGAAGCCGACAAGGAAAACCCATTTGCGAATCTACGCTAAATAGACAATATATTAACATTCCAGCAAGTGCGAATCTATGCAATTTAGAACAGATCATCAGAGTGCTAATTAGACAATATATTGCCTCCCCTGCAGTCTCGCCGAGGTAAAACAGATTTGCGAATCTACGCTAAATAGACAATATATTAACTCTCCATGAAGTGCGAATCTATGCAATTTAGATGAGATTATCAATGCTCTAATTAGACAATATATTGCCTCCCATTCAACAAAAAAATGTGCATGAATAAAATGTACTTGCGAATCTACGCTAAATAGACAATATATTAACTTACCATGAGGCGCGAATCTACGTTAAAATGAAGATAATAATTCTCCCAGGAATCGGCGAGAATAAGATCAGAGTGCGAATCTACGCTAATTACATGATATATTAACTTTCCAGGAAGTGCGAATCTATGTAATTTAGATGATAATTACATAAAATGCTATTTAGACAATATATTGTCTCTCATCCATAGAAACGAGTTGCCGAGATCAAATCGTTTTGCGAATCTACGCTAAATTGAAAACAGTAATTTCCCTGAAATCATTCTCTCGATGTCAATTCTTCCAATGTCAATTCCCAATTCTGAGTTTGTAACCTAAAAGTCGGTGAAACACCCTCTGACGGCACTGTGCAGAAAAACGCAACGCGCATGCGCATTCGGTAGCTATTGATTTTGATCGACACAGGAAGCATGTATCTATCTGTATATGACAAGGGCGAAAACCGCATCCAGTATATCCAATTTATTCTAAATTATTACGGAAGAACACACGGTACAAAGTCTTCTTCACCTGTATCATGCTGAGCGCTATCGATTTGCGAAAATACACTAAAATGAAAATATATTAATTCTCCCTGTAGTCGGCGAGAACAAAATCAGAGTGCGAATCGACGCTAATTAAGTCTTTGTGAACTGCGAATCTGTGCAGTTTACATGAGATTATCAAAGTGAAAATTAGACAATATATTGTCTTTCCTGCAATCGCGCGGAGGTAAAACCCATTTGCGAATATACGCTAGATAGACAATATATTAACTCTCCCTGAAGAGCGAATCTATGCAAATTAGATGAGATTATCAATTTGCTAATTAGACAATATTTTGCCCCTCATCCGAAGCCGACAAGGAAAAACCCATTTGCGAATCTACGCTAAATAGACAATATATTAACTCTCCCTGAAGAGCGAATCTATGCAATTTAGAAGAGATTATCAGAGTGCTAATTAGACAATATATTGCCTCCCCTGCAGTCTCGCCGAGGTAAAACAGATTTGCGAATCTACGCTAAATAGACAATATATTAACTCTCCATGAAGTGCGAATCTATGCAATTTAGATGAGATTATCAAAGTGCTAATTAGACAATATATTGTCTCCTCTGCAATGTCGACGAGGTAAACACATTTGCGAATCTACGCTAAATAGACAATATATTAACTCTCCATGAAGTACGAATCTATGCAATTTAGATGAGATTATCAAAGTGCTAATTAGACAATATATTGTCTGCCCTGCAGTCTCGCCGAGGTAAAACAGATTTGCGAATCTACGCTAAATAGAAAATATATTAATTATCCATGAAGTGCGAATCTATGCAATTTAGATGAGATTATCAAAGTGCTAATTAAACAATATATTGCCTTCCCTGCAGTCCCGCCGAGGTAAAACAGATTTGCGAATCTACGCTAAATAGACAATATATTAACTCTCCATGAAGTGCGAATCTATGCAACTTAGCTGAGATTATCAAAGTGCTAATTAGACAATATATTGTCTGCCCTGCAGTCTCGCCAAGGTAAAACAGTTTTGCGAATCTACGCTAAATAGAAAATATATTAACTCTCTATGAACTGCGAATCTATGCAATTTAGATGAGATTATCAAAGTGCTAATTAGACAATATATTGTCTTCTCGGCAATCTCACCGAGGTAAAACACATTTGCGAATCTACGCTAAATAGACAATATATTAACTCTCCATGAAATGCGAATCTATGCAATTTAGATGAGATTATCAAAGTGCTAATTAGACAATATATTGTCTTCTCAGCAATGTCGACGAGGTAAACACATTTGCGAATCTACGCTAAATAGACAATATATTAACTCTCCATGAAGTGTGAATCTATGCAATTTAGATGAGATTATCAAAGTGCTAATTAGACAATATATTGTCTGCCCTGCAGTCTCGCCGAGGTAAAACAGACTTGCGAATCACGCTAAATAGAAAATATATTAACTCTCCATGAAGTGCGAATCTATGCAATTTAGATGAGATTAGCAAAGTGCTAATTAGACAATATATTGCCTCCCCTGCAGTCTCGCCGAGGTAAAACAGATTTGTGAATCTACGCTAAATAGACAATATATTAACTCTCCCTGAAGTGCGAATCTATGCAACTTAGCTGAGATTCTCAAAGTGCTAATTAGACAATATATTGTCTGCCCTGCAGTCTCGCCGAGGTAAAACTGATTTGCGAATCTACGCTAAGTAGACAATATATTAACTATCCATGAAGTGCGAATCTGTGCAATTTAGCTGAGATTATCAAAGTGCTAAGTAGACAATATATTGTCCGCCCTGCAGTCTCGTCGAGGTAAAACAGATTTGCGAATCTACGCCAAATAGAAAATATATTAACTCTCTATGAAGTGCGAATCTATGCAATTTAGAAGAGATTATCAAAGTGCTAATTAGACAATACATTCTCTTCTCTGCAATCTCACCGAGGTAAAACACATTTGCGAATCTACGCTAAATAGACAATATATTAACTCTCCCTGAGGTGCGAATCTATGCAATTTAGATGACATTATCAAAGTGCTAATTAGACAATATATTGTCTTCTCTGCAATCTCGACGAGGTAAACCCATTTGCGAATCTACGCTAAATAGACAATATATTAACTCTCCCTGAAGTGCGAATCTATGCAATTTAGATGAGATTATCAACGTGCTAATTAGACAATATATTCTCTTCTCTGCAATCTCGCCGAGGTAAAACACATTTGCGAATCTACGCTAAATAGACAATATATTACCTTTCCCTGAAGTGCGAATCTATGCAATTTAGATGAGATTATCAAAGTGCTAATTAGACAATATATTGTCTTCTCTGCAATCTCGCCGAGGTAAAACACACTTGCGAATCTACGCTAAATAGGCAATATATTAACTCTCCCTGAAGTGCGAATCTATGCAATTTAGATGACATTATCAAAGTGCTAATTAGACAATATATTGTCTTCTCTGCAATCTCGACGAGGTAAACACATTTGCGAATCTACGCTAAATAGACAATATATTAACTTTCCCTGAAGTGCGAATCTATGCAATTTAGATGAGATTATCAAAGTGCTAATTAGACAATATATTCTCTTCTCTGCAATTTCGCCGAGGTAAAACACATTTGCGAATCTACGCTAAATAGACAATATATTAACTCTCCATGACGTGCGAATCTATGCAATTTAGATGAGATTATCAAAGTGCTAATTAGACAATATATTGTCTTCTCTGCCATCTCGACGAGGTAAAACAGATTTGCGAATCTAAGCTAAATAGACAATATATTAACTCTTCCTGACGTGCGTATCTATGCAATTTAGATGAGATTATCAAAGTGCTAATTAGACAATATATTGTCTTCTCTGCCATCTCGACGAGGTAAAACACATTTGCGAATCTACGCTAAATAGACAATATATTACCTTTCCTGAAGTGCGAATCTATGCAATTTAGATGAGATTATCAAAGTGCTAATTAGACAATATATTGTCTTCTCTGCAATCTCGCCGAGGTAAAACACACTTGCGAATCTACGCTAAATAAGGCAATATATTAACTTCTCCCTGAAGTGCGAATCTATGCAATTTAGATGACATTATCAAAGTGCTAATTAGACAATATATTGTCTTCTCTGCAATCTCGACGAGGTAAACACATTTGCGAATCTACGCTAAATAGACAATATATTAACTTTCCCTGAAGTGCGAATCTATGCAATTTAGATGAGATTATCAAAGTGCTAATTAGACAATATATTGTCTACCCTGCAGACTCGCCCAGGTAAAACAGATTTGCGAATCTACGCTAAATAGAAAATATATTAACGCTCCATGAAGTGCGAATCTATGCAATTTTGATGAGATTATCAAAGTGCTAATTAGACAATATATTGCCTCCGCTAGAGTCTCGCCGAGGTAAAACAGATTTGCGAATCTACGCTAAGTAGAAAATATATTAACTATCCATGAAGTGCGAATCTGTGCAATTTAGCTGAGATTATCAAAGTGCTAAGTAGACAATATATTGTCCGCCCTGCAGTCTCGTCGAGGTAAAACAGATTTGCGAATCTACGCCAACTAGAAAATATATTAACTCTCTATGAAGTGCGAATCTATGCAATTTGAAGAGATTATCAAAGTGCTAATTAGACAATACATTCTCTTCTCTGCAATCTCACCGAGGTAAAACACATTTGCGAATCTACGCTAAATAGACGATATTTTGCCTTACAATGCAGTGCGAATCTATGCAATTTAGATGAGATTATCTAAGTGCTAATTAGACAATATATTGTCTTCTCTGCCATCTCGACGAGGTAAACACATTTGCGAATCTACGCTAAATAGACAATATATTAACTCTCCCTGAAGTGCGAATCCATGCAATTTAGATGAAATTATCAAAGTGCTAATTGGACAATATATTCTCTTCTCTGCAATCTCGCTGAGGTAAAACACATTTGCGAATCTACGCTAAATAGACAATATATTAACTCTCCCTGAAGTGCGAATCTATGCAATTTAGATGAGATTATCAAAGTGCTAATTAGACAATATATTGTTTTCTCTGCAATCTCGACGAGGTAAAACAGATTTGCGAATCTACGCTAAATAGACAATATATTAACTTTCCATGAAGTGCGAATCTATGCAATTTAGATGAGATTATCAAAGTGCTAATTAGACAATATATTGTCTTCTCTGCAATCTTGACGAGGTAAAACAGATTTGCGAATCTACGCTAAATATACAATATATTAACTTTCCCTGAAGTGCGAATCTATGCAATTTAGATGAGATTATCAAAGTGCTAATTAGACAATATATTCTCTTCTCTGCAATTTCGCCGAGGTAAAACACATTTGCGAATCTACGCTAAATAGACAATATATTAACTCTCCATGACGTGCGAATCTATGCAATTTAGATGAGATTATCAAAGTGCTAATATATTACCTCGCATAACAAAAAAGTGAATGACAAATCGATTTGCGAATCTACGCTAAATAAACGATATATTACCTTACCATGCAGTGCGAATCTATGCAATTTAGATGATAATTAGAAGAATTATATTACCTTCAACCCCCGTGACCAAAGATTAGCAAAATATCTGCTCTATATTGTCACCAGTGCTATTTAGCACCATGTTAAGAGATAGGGGAGAATGAAAAATATCAAGAAAAAAGCCAATTGCGCACCTAACTTGATTCACACTGTGTGATTTCTGGAGGAGAACCAAACATTGGATTACGACTTGGAACGATCACCGACTTTCCCTGTGACCGGCGTTGAGGATTTATCATTGTTGGCCGGTGTTTGCTTTCCTTTGGATTTACGATGTGGATTTATCCGCGGTGATACAGATCTGTGTTCAATATGAGTGGAGAATTAACACACTCACGTATCGGATATCTTCTGTGTATGTGAGGCCTTTAACCTTACGGAAACATGCTTTGATGTAGAGTCATATGGTTGCTTTTTTTTCGCCAGACGTCGTCAATATTTTTCACCTGTTGCATATCGCTCCAGTTTATTACCTGTGTATGGCAGGTTTATGCTAGTGGACTGTTAGTCCTCGAGGTTTATAGGTTTATTGGTTTGAAGGGAAATTTAAGCCATACGACGTCGGACATTATATGTTAGTTTCTCTGGATATTCTTGCCTTTATCAGGTTACCCCATGCTGATGCGTTTACTCCATCAGACGTCCACGATACTCATTCATTAACATCAGATGAGCTGTTTGATCTGATTTATCAACACAGCTCCCGAGCTAGAGTATCTAATTCCGCTTAAGCCGGTGGTTGGGGCGGTGTGGAAACTTCATATTCTCCGTATGAACAGCTGCAACAAAAGCACGGCAGAGATACTAAGGTTACGTGAGAGAATCCACCGTATTGTCGGGGTTGAATGTCGGGTGCCGATGAATGCTTTCCTGTAGTCATATGGTTGCTTTTTAGTCACCAGACGTCGTCAATTTTTCCAACCTCTTGCATATCGCTCCAATTTAACCCATGTGCTTGCCTCTATGCTCGATTTCCTGACTTGTGAATAATACAGTCCGAGGTTCCCTTCTGTGTACTATAGATTATGTGTGTACACACTACTGCATTGCATTGACTAACCCTATATTCTTGACAAATAGTGTACGAGTTCTGAAAAGAGTGACGTCATACCTATCGTCTCAAGAACAGCCAGACTTGGAGTGTTTCATTCGTTTTCGCTGGACGATACAATCGCAAATATGTTATATCTTGACACACTTTAGTTATGGATGGTGGTGTTAGGTATTCGGAGGGCACAGATTGTTGGACCTCTTTGGTCAAGTGACTTAGGATCCTCAGAGGTAAAGCAAGTAAATTGTTGCACTATTGGGTTAAACCCATTAAATATTTCACAGTAATGGGATCGTGAATCGTAGATCGATTACACTTTCTCAGACCATGGCTGTGGTGTACTCGTTCGTGATGTTTAAATAGTTGGGTGATATAGGAGGTTTGTGGGTGGCGGTTTGTTACATTGTCAAATTCTTCAACGTTATCATTTAAACCGCAGAGGAACACTGAACCAAGTTTCAGCATCAACAATAATTCCCTAGTGTTTTCATTCCCAGAATTGATCTATCAAATGCAGGATAAAAAACTGTAACACATGGATAGACAATGTCTAATTTGATTGATAAAATTGTTTCAATCAGGGTCGGGGTCAGAAAAGTGTTTCCCTGTAATCTGTCAATTTTTTCGCTCAGGATGTTTGCAATCATACATCATAAAAGTATTTTTTGGGTGGTCTTACCAACATGCTGTTGACTACACTTTCTTACAGGAAACTAGACAAATACAGTCAGTTGTGGAAGTCCCAGTCTGTATACCGCTTTTACATTCTTGTTATCAATCTAAGCTTTATCAGATACTGGCATATACTGATGTTCATCAATAATAGCAGAGTTATATATTGTCAAGCTTTGTTTCTGTGCCCCAACTATATGTCGTAACTTGGGGGCCATAATCCAAATATCTATGGTGGCTGATAGCTGCCATCGCATTCGCGCCCTCGCGACCTGTAAATTTGCAAAAATTGTAGGGGCGCGGGTGGCTCAATACTGCCATGTTCGCGCACTCGCGGGGTCGCCATTGCGAGAATGCGCGAACACGCGAACGAGCACCGTTCGCGCGCGACTGGTGCTCGTTCGCGCGCGAATGGTACCGTTAGCGTGTCGCGCGATCGCGCCCTTAAAAAGGGCGAGATCGCGCGACACGCGAACGAGCGCCATTCGCGCGCGAACGAGCACCATTCGCGCGTTCGCGTGTCGCGCGATCGCGCCCTCTTTGAAGGCGCGATTGCGCGAACACGAGAAGACGCGAATGGTGCTCGTTCGCGTGTTCGCGCGATCTCGCAATCGCGACCCCGCGAATGCGCGAACGATACCGTTCGCGTGTTCGCGTGTCGCGCGATCGCGGGGTCGAGATTGCGAGATAGCGCGAACACGCGAACGAGCACCATTCGCGCGTTCGCGCCTTCCGGTTCAGTGTTTGCGCATGTGCGGAAATTATGCCTAGGGACCATCTCAAGCAGACTATGTGTATTGAATCTTGGAACTACAAAATTAGATTATTGTGTTACGTTAACGTTATTAGCCTATTTCAGCTCACAATAATCAAATATGTATAGTTTGCATATCGTATTAATTGTTTTATTTGCTCGAATTATATTTTCGTCGTGAAAGTCTGCCTGTTGGCGATGAAATCCGATTCCGGTTTGTCACTGGCCCGTTTCAAACTCTTAAAACATATCTGTCGCGCGATATTGTAAGTTCATTGAAAGATCCACTGTCACAATGAGCGACTACACGTCACTGGCCACAGGAGGAGCCACCCTCTCTCGTATGCTTTTCAGATTGTCTGGTTCTCTGTGGTCCGTGTAACCTTGCACAGTTCAATTTTCGTTTTTCGTTTTTGGTTTCTCAAAATCAAAAATTGAAATTTGACCGTCAATTTTCAATTTTCGTTTTTTGTTTCTGTAATCTCAAAATCAAAAATTGAAAATTTTTTTGATTCTGGGATTGCAAAACCAAAAAACGAAAATTGATATTTGACAGTCATTTTTCAATTTTTGTTTTTCGTTTTGCTTCACACAAAAATGAAAATCAAATATTGAAAATTACCTCGACTTGTCCGTTTTTCGTTTTTTGATTTTAACTTTGACGTATCAATGTGAAGTTCGCAAGTGGACGGGTTATGATGTCACTTCCGGTACGCCGAGTAGAATAGAAAACGCAAATCGTGTCGTATAAGAGGTGTAGATCGTGAGAGGCATGTGGCCCACCAGGCCATCCTCGGAAGCCAGTGTATTGATCGATTTGTTAGGGTATCTATACATTGCCTTGGTTAGTTGCCCACAATAGTTCTGTATAAAAAAAAGCAAGGGGTATTCTCTAAATCAAACCAATTAGTGAACAGTCTCAGCTAGCTCATTACGACAATCCACTAACTGCACTTTGATGTCAGGCTGAAATCGGCATAGTGAGTCAAAGCAAAAACCGTCGGCTTGTGATACCGACATGCTAATTCAAAATGACCTCTGGGGATGAAATGTTCGAGATTGAGGCAACGACCCAAGAACTCACTCGAATCACCAAAAATGTCCAGGTAAACCCTGTGCGAGGATTCACGATTTACCTGGACTTGTGAAGATGCACCAGACAGGTCTGGATAGGTAGCATCCCGCTGTTCTCATTGGCTATTGCCATTGAGGCCTGAGCCAATCAGGACGCAGTCTTAGATTTTCTCATTTCTAAAAATAGATGTTTAGAGAGCTACAAAAGCGAACAGCATTCATGCACACAACCGCTATTTGTTATTGATTTGAAATATAGTATTTATACAGATACCAACAAAGATGTAATATCAATAAGAGTAAGCATCGCGGTGATGGGCCGCGAAATCCGCATAGGGCAAGAAACCACCATTTCAAACAAGCACACAATCGCCACGTTTGATGCCAGACGTCTGAATGCTTCAACGCTTCAGGTCCAATCTCCATTCTCTATTTTTGGGACCTGGATCGTTGGAGCGTTCAGATGCCCGTCAACGTTCAGCGTCAAAAACGCTTCAACGCTTTAAGTGCGGGTGTCAAACGCTTCAATGCATCGACGCGGCAAGTTCCTTTGGGGGTTATGATTAGGGTACCCACGTATTTATTATACCACTCTACTTTAATGAAACTACCGTGTGTATCACCCCGGTTGTTCTCCATATAATGCATCACACCTGCTGCACGAATGCCTACTCGCTTCTGCACATGCGCAGTTGGCCCATTATAATCTAGGTCGAATGCCTGGCTCCAGGGATCTATAGTGTAATGAACCTCTCAAATCTTTCCCCCTACTGGTTTTCCATATTATGCTCCACACTTGCTTAAACAATCCGATTTGCGCTTTCCATACTACTCCGCGGACCGAAAGTGACATCATAAGCCTTGCGCGTGTGCAGTTAACATTGACGCGTCAAAGTTAAAATAAAAAGAACGAAAAACGGACAAGTCGAGGCAATTTTCAATATTTGATTTTCATTTTTGCGCGAGATAAAACGAAAAAGGAAATTCGAAAATTGAAAGTCAAATTGAAAGAACACGCGAACACGCGAACGGTACCGTTCGCGCGCGACTGGTGCTCGTTCGCGTTTTCGCGTGTTCTCGCAATCGCGACCCCGCGAATGCGCGAACGGTATCGTTCGCGTGTTCGCGTGTCGCGCGATCGTGCCCTTCAAGAGGGCGCGATTGCGAGAACACGCGAACACGCGAACGAGCATAAGTCGCGCGCGAACGGTACCGTTCGCGTGTTCGCGTGTTCGCGCAATCGCGCCCTCTTGAAGTGCGCCATCGCGCGACACGCGAACACGCGAACGGTACCGTTCGCGCACTCGCGGGGTCGCGATTGCGAGAACACGCGAACACGCGAACGAGCACCAGTTGCGCGCGAACGGTGCTCGTTCGCCTGTTCGCGCATTCTCGCAATCGCGACCCCGCGAGTGCGCGAACATGGCAGTATTGAGCCACCCGCGCCCCTACAATTTTTGCAAATTTACAGGTCGCGAGGGCGCGAATGCGATGGCAGCTATCAGCCACCATAAATATCAGCTGAGAAACATCGCTTTCTTCCAGAAATGTGGTGATGTGTATTTGTATTTATAACTATCTCTTATTACTTATCAAATCTATCTAAAGAACATAATATATTGCATTATATGACATCGCTGCGGTGTTTATTAGCTAAGTTCGTGGTTGTATTCTAATTGCGTTGTGTAATTGGGGATAGTATTCAACTGTCATTTGAACAAGATTTACTCACTCTTGAAAAAGACGAGACCGCCAAACTGTGAAAGCCAACTTGACCGGACGAATTTATTGATGGACCAATAGTATTTATACAGATACCAACAAAGATGTAATATCAATAAGAGTAAGCATCGCGGTGATGGGCCGCGAAATCCGCATAGGGCAAGAAACCACCATTTCAAACAAGCACACAATCGCCACGTTTGATGCCAGACGTCTGAATGCTTCAGGTCCAATCTCCATTCTCTATTTTTGGGACCTGGATCGTTGGAGCGTTCAGATGCCCGTCAACGTTCAGCGTCAAAAACGCTTCAACGCTTTAAGTGCGGGTGTCAAACGCTTCAATGCATCGACGCGGCAAGTTCCTTTGGGGGTTATGATTAGGGTACCCACGTATTTATTATACCACTCTACTTTAATGAAACTACCGTGTGTATCACCCCGGTTGTTCTCCATATAATGCATCACACCTGCTGCACGAA
Source organism: Hanleya hanleyi (assembly GCA_036873755.1). NCBI lineage: Eukaryota > Metazoa > Mollusca > Polyplacophora > Lepidopleurida > Hanleyidae > Hanleya > Hanleya hanleyi. The sequence continues at coordinate 12,669 of JAVTVY010053653.1, forward strand.
TGCCTACTCGCTTCTGCACATGCGCAGTTGGCCCATTATAATCTAGGTCGAATGCCTGGCTCCAGGGATCTATAGTGTAATGAACCTCTCAAATCTTTCCCCCTACTGGTTTTCCATATTATGCTCCACACTTGCTTAAACAATCCGATTTGCGCTTTCCATACTACTCCGCGGACCGAAAGTGACATCATAAGCCTTGCGCGTGTGCAGTTAACATTGACGCGTCAAAGTTAAAATAAAAAGAACGAAAAACGGACAAGTCGAGGCAATTTTCAATATTTGATTTTCATTTTTGCGCGAGATAAAACGAAAAAGGAAATTCGAAAATTGAAAGTCAAATTGAAAGAACACGCGAACACGCGAACGGTACCGTTCGCGCGCGACTGGTGCTCGTTCGCGTTTTCGCGTGTTCTCGCAATCGCGACCCCGCGAATGCGCGAACGGTATCGTTCGCGTGTTCGCGTGTCGCGCGATCGTGCCCTTCAAGAGGGCGCGATTGCGAGAACACGCGAACACGCGAACGAGCATAAGTCGCGCGCGAACGGTACCGTTCGCGTGTTCGCGTGTTCGCGCAATCGCGCCCTCTTGAAGTGCGCCATCGCGCGACACGCGAACACGCGAACGGTACCGTTCGCGCACTCGCGGGGTCGCGATTGCGAGAACACGCGAACACGCGAACGAGCACCAGTTGCGCGCGAACGGTGCTCGTTCGCCTGTTCGCGCATTCTCGCAATCGCGACCCCGCGAGTGCGCGAACATGGCAGTATTGAGCCACCCGCGCCCCTACAATTTTTGCAAATTTACAGGTCGCGAGGGCGCGAATGCGATGGCAGCTATCAGCCACCATAAATATCAGCTGAGAAACATCGCTTTCTTCCAGAAATGTGGTGATGTGTATTTGTATTTATAACTATCTCTTATTACTTATCAAATCTATCTAAAGAACATAATATATTGCATTATATGACATCGCTGCGGTGTTTATTAGCTAAGTTCGTGGTTGTATTCTAATTGCGTTGTGTAATTGGGGATAGTATTCAACTGTCATTTGAACAAGATTTACTCACTCTTGAAAAAGACGAGACCGCCAAACTGTGAAAGCCAACTTGACCGGACGAATTTATTGATGGACCAATTGAGAATTCTACAAGGACCAAGAGTTGATCTAGCTGTAGGCCGAGAAACAGAATTATTTAAATAAAGATTATGTAATTATTTTCAAGACAGGGAGGATATATGTCACATCCTCCTGCACATCCTAACCTCATGATGGCTACAAAGGAAGGAAATAATGGTAAGACAGATCCGAGGAACCTTAGTGCAGGTTCCGCGGCCGAGTATCTACTAGTTCGAAATACACTAAGACCTTTTTCAATCCAAATGGCTGATATATTTCTGACAGCAAAGCAAGGTCATGACATCAAACCTTGTAACATTGCGCTTGTTGATTGTTTAGCACCGAACTCTACATGTAATAATTTCAAGATTTCTAAGTGTGGACACCGTGGATGTCTCACGTGTCCACTCTTCAATACTCCAGCTGCATTTAGTTCCGCGTTAACTGGTATTAAAGTCATATTCTGTAAACTCGTATGTTGATCTTAGTTGTTCTACTATAAACTGTATTTATTTAGTTTCCGGTAAGAAGTGTGTCAACAGTATGTTGGAAAGACCACCCAAAGACTCCATCTTATGGTGAATGCTCACAGAAACTCCGTTAGGTAAAAGCAATTGCTTATAGGTAAGCATTTTTCTGGACCCGACCATGGCTGGGATAACTTTAGTATTCAGATCATAGACGTCGTCTATCCATCTACCAAGGATTCCCCTTTTGGATTTGAGAGAAAAATCCGAGAGCGGGAATTATTCTGGATGCTAGAACTTGGGTCAGTGTTTCCGTATGGTTTAAATGATAATGTCAGTGGGTTCGGCAATGTTACAAACCGCCGTTCAAATATATCCAATATTACCCAGCTATTTAAACCCCATCAACGGAAACATCGCAGCCATGGTTGGAGAAAGTTTAATAGTGCGATGATTCACGATCATATCATTTTAAATTACTCAGTGGATTTAACTAAGACACCCAATAGTACACATAGCTTACGTACAGTTCTGTATGCGTTACCTCTGAGAGCTTTAAATCATATAGCCAGAGATATACAACAATCTGCGTCTTCAGGAAATACAATACCACCCAAAATCACTAAAGTATGTCAAGATATAGCGTATTTTCGGTTGTATCGTCCAGTGAACATAATCGAAACATCCCAAGATCGGCTTTTCTTGAAACTCAACTACTTAGATAAAGGACTGGACATTATTAATTTACCTCGAATCCTGAATGATCCAGAGGTACGCAACGCTGTACCAAACTGTTTTAAGTTCACAGAACCTCCTTGCATTATATATAATTAATCTAAATCTATAGCCACCAAAATATTCAATTACTCTAATGCTGTCAAGGAGTTTGACTGGAACTCATACACGTCGAGAGGCTATGGTTGTGATTGTGAACCATCGAACTTTATCTATACACCCATGCAAACATTTTGTGGCTGGTAACCTTGATGCGATGAGTCACAAGGACCTAAAATTACTCCTGATGTAGGGACCTAAATATAGAGAGCCGAGAACAATAAATCTGAAGGCCGACCAGAAGATAGTCCTGTCTGCATTGGAATAGTACGTTATTGATTGGTCTAAGCGAGAAAAATTTCAACCTACAGTACTTGATGATTGGCTGGTCCTCCCAAGAGCGAGGTCGTTTCAGAACACCCCGAGAAAGTGGGTGTGTAAATGAACATCTCTTCACACAGGGGTCAGAACACCCCGAGAAAGTGAGTGTGTATATGAACATATCGTCATACATGTACATACGCTATATTGACAGAAGTATCCTTCCCCAAGCAAAACAACTACTGAGAAACTTCAATTCGGAAGAAGTTCTAGCAAATCTCCAGAGTAAATTCGTCATAGTCCCAGCAGACAAAGCTCCAACCTCCCCGTCCTCCAAAATAAAGGACGTTCGATTTATTCCTCACGTTAGTCCAAATCGTCATTTGGATACACATTATTACGAACACTTCCAAACACATTCACGAGTACAATGATGGGAGAAAAATTCACTACATTAATAATTTAGCCGTCGTCCATTAAAGAATATCCATATCCCAAGGACCTATTCCATATTCCATATAACGGTATTAGCACCAAATTCAAAACGATAAACATAGCATACATAAACAGAGGCTAGTTTCCTGCAAGAGAGAATCGGTCAGGAACAGTTTTCAATGATGCCATCAAGACATTATGATGTTCCAAAAATGCCAAATCCGTATCGCTGATCAGTATTCTTAATCCATATAATATACGTTGTAAAGTCATTATCTAGAGTATGATGTATCTCAGTCACGCTTTGATTGTGCCTGTTCATACGAACACTATGAGGATTTTGAAATACACAGGTTTATACGGCCCCTAGCCTCGGCTTAAACGGAATTCGACACAAGTTACGAAACGTATCGCCATATTCTCGCACGCTACGTTCGTATTTTGCTATCAGCATGCGATATGTATCGCCAAATTTGAGAAACTTCGAGTGGAGGCGCTTGACCATATAGCCCTGTTTTGCGAGTTTCTGCAATAATGAGGCCATAAAGTATTCTTTAGCTCTCCTACATACAAGGGATATCATTCATGGGATGCTTCTTTGTTTATAGAGTTGCTAGAATTTCTCATTAAAAATATCTGTGTGATATTTGGCAACATAATATATCAACAGCATATAGTTATTCCAATGGGCAATAATTGTGCACCCCTGTTGGCTAGCCTGTATGCAGGAATATGACTACATGCAGACACTTTCAAAAAGCGATCAATTCAAAGCCCTTTCCCTTATCATTCACCAAACGCTATATAGACGATCTTCTTGCTGTGGATAATCGCTACATAAATGACGCAGTGAAGGATATATATATATATATATCCACCTTCACTGGATTAGATGGAAACTACAGATACCCCTAACGGCACATCATGTTTAGACCTACCGTTTACCGTTTAGCGGGCCTTTCGACATTGTAAACTATCCATTTCTGGATAGCAATATTCCAGTGGGACCTGCATATGGCGTATACATATCTCACCTAGTAGCATTTCCTAGATCCTGTGTTAAATGTGACGATTTTGATTTTGATCAACGTCACAAAACAGAAACTTGGTATACCACCAAGCGCTTCAACTCAAAGTTTCTCAAATTTGGCGATACATATCGCATGCTGATAGCAACATTAAACTTGTGTCTAATTTCTATTAACCCGGGGCTAGGGCCCATATGAACCCATGTACCTCGGGATCTTCATGATGTTCATGTGAACAGGCACAATCTAGGCGTGACTGAGATACATCATTCTCCAGATAACGAATTTACCCGAATATCATATGGATTGACAATACTGATATCAGCGATACGGATTTGATATTTTTGGAACAACATGATGTCTTGCCGGCATCACTGAAAACTGTTGACCGGTTCTCTCTTGCAGGAAACTATCCTATGTTTATGTATACTATGAATGTCTTTTTGAATTCGGTGCTAGTGCTTTTATATGGAATACGGAATAGGTTTTGGATTATCGACGCGGATATTCTGAATAATGAATGACGGACTAGACACTTGTAATTAGAAATTGTTCTTCTTTTCATATCTGATCTGAAATATTGGCTATCAAGATTATAAATCCAGTGCCGAACTGTATATGTTTTACTGCGAATGCTTTGGTAGCAGTATTAGTATCTAAGTTGATTTGAGAGCTGTTATTAATACTTTAGGTTTACCATTTCAAAGCCTCTCCCATCACCCAGAATGCCCCTTTTCACCCTGTCTTGTTTCATTATAAATTTGATAATGCAATACAAGCGTCTAATCCGTCATTCAATATTCGGCCGTCCTTTACTTTGGCCATTGTTCGAGCTCCTAATATATGTTCATATTCAATTGTTCATCATGGTTTGAAGCAGTCAAACAGGATAACACAAAAAATTATTCAAGGTTTAATTGAAGCTAGTCTGGAAACAATCTTGTGTTTTTTAATTTCATTTCGTGCATATTTGCAATTGTTGTTAACTGTCGCACGAGAAAGGTGTAGAACTCTCTTCTTTCTTCCCGCTATACATTCTGCCGCTATTTTGCAGTTAGTTATAGATATCTCCAGTTCTACAAGTGTGGTCTAGATTTATCTCTCTTTAGTGGACATAATGCCTTCTATTTGTGTCACAGATTCCTCAATTACAATAGCCTTTATGGATCTTGTGATTAAGCTAGCAATATCTCCATGAAAAAAATCTGCCCTGAAATTTCTCATTCTTTTCAATCTTTTGTTTCTGTTATTCCCGCTCTAGTTTAAGCTTTTCAGTTTCTTTAATGTCTCCAGTTCTTCTTTGAGATTAATATCATTCAGGTCCTTATTCGCATAAAGCTTGTACATGTATCTATATTAGATTGTGAATCCCTGACATCCATGTGATCACGTACCCGATATGCATGTAATCACTGACTTGAAATTCGTGTTTTGAGATACCTGACAACCATATTCCCCGAAAAGACTTGCACGTACATGTCCCTTTGATGCGAGAATATCGAGGTGAAATTTAACAGCGTGTTCTACCTGGCGCTACTATTGTTACATATATACGTATATTTGCTTGTTATGTTTTTCATGATCGCGGTCGGAAATAAGAAGGAACGACCTGCAAAATGTTACATATTTTTTTTATTTTACAGCCACCTCGATATGATATATACAAGAAGCGTTCCTTGGAACTATTGATCATCAACTATATATCGTGAAAGACTTGCCCCGATTGGTCGTCTGTATTCTTGGAGAATTTTCCAGATGGTCTCGCTCTTTCGCCAGAATCACCACTTAATCCGAAAAAGAGAATTACTCGAAATTGATAGGATATGGACGACAACCCGAAAATAATATGATAATATTGGACCCAGAGGCATGAGCACTTTGGACCAGACCGACCCATACGTACCGATTGAATTTGTCATCTCTTCTAATAAAATGAAATCCGGAAGGCAGACACAAAGGCGGTTGTGGCAAATCGGTATTCCACTAAGGCAAATACAGTGTTTGTGATCATTACACTGTCTCAGTGGGTCCACTGGTTCGGAGCAGCCACACACACTTTCGCGACAAAACGGAAGTTGCTCGGGCTCATCGCATGTGCGGTCAGTGGAGGTAACACACTGTATAGACAATGGTACCGTCTCTGTAAGGAATATGACAAATATTAAGCCCCTGATAAGGGAGGTTATCACTATCCTGGTAAAATACCGAGGGTCCAGTTTCTGAAGTGGGTCCCAATTGGGCAATATGAAACAGTCAGGTCATTACAGTACATTTTCAGGGTTGCGATTAGAAAGTTTGCTTCCATGACATAATCCTTGTCAGTTCGAAGCTACCCGTTGACATTCAACACTCACAAACCGACACAGTCCAGGTTAGCCACAACTGTTCCTATCAATAATGCCTGCGGTTGATAGTCACATGCAGGCGACGTGTATGCATTTCCTTGTACTATAACCCGTACCGTATAAACGTTCATTTGGATGCTCCTTACCGGTTATTTTCTGGAAGCTAATTCCTTCTCTCCCACGGTTGTCGCTTCTATGAAATTGTACATCGACTCTGACCTCCCCCATATATCACGGTCAAGCCATATTGTGCAAATGCGTATGCGTAGTGACCCAAATATACACAATATGGCGCCTACCGTAATATGTGGGAGGTCGAGGTCGATGTGATTACGGCTCGTGTACAGCTAATCCCCAGCGCCGGGAAATTTAATAAAAGCGACAAGCGTGGGGGAGAAAGAATTAGCTTCCAGAAAATAACCGATAAGAAACATTAAAATGAACTTTTATACGGTTTGGGTTATAGCACAAGGATATGCATACATGTCGCCTGTGACTATCAACCGCAGACATTATTGATGGGGACAGTTGTGGCTAAGTCCAGGTATATAGATGTCAAGGCAGCGCTCTCATATATTCAGGAGATTTGCCAATAAAACATAAGATATATATTCACTTACCAGTAGGCGTTTCGCTTGTGGCGTTTTGAACGTAACATTCATGTACAAACACGCCAAGGAATAGGACACCGAAAATCAAGCCACGGGTCCAAGAGAAAGTTCTAAAATTCATTTTTGTTTAGTTGCCTTGCTGTTCTTGGATTTTGAAAAGATATGAAATGTTACGCGACAACGAATCTCAGATGGAATGATTTCCTGTTTAGTCCAAACACAGGAGTGTTTAACCACGGCAGTTTCACCTGTCCACTTCACATAGTGGAAGTACGGTTCATTGTTATCTGCTCAAGTCTTCACGGATATCTATGTAGTACAAAATCGCTATGGAATGCCTGAAATATTAAACTTGAACTTAATTAATTGTTTATTTGCCGCAATCCAATGGTCTATTCGACTGGACGGATGTGTGGATTAATATTTCTGACAGTCTACACATTCGTGATCAATATTGTCACATATGGCCACGGTATAAGTGTATTTTAATTTCATCGCTGTTGTATGTGTTGACTAGTTTCAACTCTATATCTAGTCAAGTGAGTCGATGTTTCAATTCTAGATGCAATATGTCATTATTCTAGCAGTCATAAGGGCAACAATTCTGTCGTAACTCATCCCAAACGACGGGTGCGATAATACGCATCTAAATATGTGGCATAAGTGTACCCTTGTTGATCAAAGCATGACATTGGCCCAGTGTGATAGCTAATCAGTTACTTTTCATTTTTAGTTGGGCAGTCCGGCATAAAATCGGTATTAGGTCGCTATCTTGGATTTCGAAATGGCCATCAACAAAGTCTCAAATCGGCAATTCTATGACCACATATTGGGCTGATTCGGTTGCCTTTACCCACATTTAACTACCAAAGGAAGTGAATTGAAACATTTTTATTGCAGGGGATCGAGTATTTCAAGATGGATGTCATTCTTTTTTTCAAAATGGCTGCTCAGAATAGCTTATTTCCATGGTGGCCTACTATCGATGGCCTAAAATAAGCTCTGGCATAGTTCGTCATTTGTTTGTGTAACTGATACTTCTACATCATGAAATTAGTCAATATAGGAAGCACTTCGCGACAGTTACAAAGAGCTGTGCTGTTTTTGGCAGGCTTTCTTCATTAATTTCTGCTCGTATTCAATTCCGATTAATGACGCGGCCCCGCTTCTTGCAGCCACAATTCAGCAGTTCGTTACAGAAAGTATTGGCTTTTTGAAGAAGACATACATAATGACTCCATGTTCCTTTTATTTCAGCTTCTTTGATGGAAGATTCCTTTGGAGACAAGAGAAAAGATGTGATTAGTTTGATTTATTTTTGTGCTGCAGAAGTACCACCTTGTTGGAAGTATTACTCTGTCCTCACCACTTCTACGATCACACAATGACTTCAAACCAATTCTTTCAACGTGGCTACTACATTGTCCTCGATACACGACTCTCTAGAGTCTCTAGATAACGACTTTACAACGATTATTATGGATTAAGGATACTGATCAGCGATACGGATTTTATTTTTTTGGAACATCATGATGTCTTGTCGGCATCATTGAAAACTGTTGACCGCTTCTCTCTTGCAGGAAACTAGCCTATGTTTATGTTTGTCTTTTTGAATTTGGTGCTAACTCTGTTATATGGATATGGAATAGGCCTTTGGATTTTGGACGCAGATATTCTTTAATGGACGACGGCTGAATTGTGAATGACGGACTAGACGCTTATATCGATATTTTAAACACATCATTCAGTGTTTCGCAAATTCTGAGATAAATATCATACACTGACGGTAAAATACGACTATAGCATGCAAGATATCTGGTGCTACGTTTTGCAATTTGTAACATCTAATTCCGCTTATCCTGAGTCTAGGGCTGTTTGAATATACATGGTTTTCAAATGAAGAGGCAAAGTCGTAGTGTGGCTGAGATACATACTCTGGAAAACAAATTAAAAAATCATTTGGATAAAGAATACTGGAGACGCTGTGTACCGTAGGAAACCATATTGTGTTTTTATTTGTATTTCACACACAATTGGTATCGGTGTTAAGTGTCATGCGAAATAGCTCTTCCGATTAATGACGCAGAAATTCTTTTATGGACGACGACTGAATAATGAATGCCGGATCTGATGCTTGCTATTTTAAAGGTGCCACCGATAATGTGGGAATCTTGATGTACTTTCCATGTATCCATTACCGATCTGTATTTCTTTGAACGCTGACAATGTATCGCAAGACATGTAGTTGTGGAATGCAGGTATTGCCTTCGATGTATAATCACCCATAGTAGATAATAAATAAACGACAATACAACAATACGGTCTGCCTGTTCCAAATGCCTCCCACGATTATACCAACTTCAGTTCCCATATCTGCGAGACGGTAATTACCACGACACCAGTAATGTCCGAATTACTGGTTTCTGGTTACCGGCATTCACTGCATCTGTGACATTGAGGAATACACGTATATGTAGGTTTTCGTAAGTACACGGGGATAAGTTTTCGTTTGTAACACTCCAGGTGGCACAAATAGCACAACTGGGATTCAGGTTTATTCTGGATAAATGCATGGTCAAAGGATACAAAGTTCATCCTATTGTATACAGGTGAAATGACATACTGGGCGAGCTAGAAGAAAATGTGCTACCGGTACTATACAAACAAGTACAATACAATACCAGTACAAGGCTATGTATAGTTTAAACAGACACATCATTAATATGCAACACCATCATTAATATGCGATCACCTCATTTACCAATCCCAACAAGGAAATACGAGGAGGGTCAATCGACGTAACATATTTACTCACTGTTATTTGAATTGACATTATTGTATCGCCAATCATTGTATTCCCAACCAATCTACATGATCCAATGGACAATTGAATTATTAAGGCAGATATTCAATTATATGAAGACAGTTTTGTCGGTTTGAAAATTGCAAAGCCTTACATTTGTTTCTAAAGGTGATGGAGCAAGTACTGGAGCGTATCCCATTCAATGTTTCTACCTGTGACAGCGGGCACAAATATTCATTAGAAATTATTCTCCTTTGACCGTGAGCTGTGAACTGTGCCTTGAGAGTGAGTTTCCCTATACGTCGTTCTTCTGTGCGAAAAGGTAATAAGCGGTGTCTGGACTGTCAACCATCTCGCTGGGGGTGTAATAATACCCCAGCCAACGGTCAGATTTTTGGACTGGATTCGGGGCGGCGCGCACATCGCGGAAAGTTACATCATATACAGTGCAGGTGTTTGCCGAACATTTCGATTACTTTTCAAGTCTGCATAATACCTCCGTTGACCTAGCGTTAAAAAGAATTATCTGGAGATTATTTTCCATGTTTATCTGGACAGAGCATATGAAGAGTAGTTCGCCCATATGCAAAACTGAAGGAGTTGTTCGGCCGGATTCAAGCTGAACTATTGGAGGCAGGGATGATAAATGAGCCTGTGAAATGGAGCATGCGCTGTGGGGAGGATTGACTGATGTATTTTTGGCACCCGCTTGTGTCGGGCAAGCAACTGTGATTGAAGTTTCTGTATTTTTAGAAGTACTGTCACCGTTATATTGGTGGAATTCATTGTACGAAGCAGAAATAGTATTCCAGGGAACTGTCTGACAGGAACTTGTGCCATCAAAAGATACACGGAGGTAAACATGAATGATATGTATTTTTGGCTGATACAATCACCACATGGTGACGAATAGTGGACCATTTTCAATATCAGCAGAAGTTGATCAGTTGTAACTGAGATTTTTATCGGTGTTCCGTGACAATATTTTTAATGAATTCTTGATCACCGCTAAGGAATAATATTCTTTTGCTACATCCGTATAAAAATTTCTCATTTCATCAAATATATTTTTGGCGAATTAAATCATTATTACCGAGTGTGCAGTTTAATCGAATTAGAACTGCATCCGAGTGTGATGCATGGTACCGGCGCTGCGGGTGACAATTTTAATTGAAGAATTTATTGTTACCTAGAAGTAAATTGATGATTTTACGAATATTAATTTGTGTGTAATGATTACAGGGATGTCCTGGTAATAGACTGCTGTAGAACTTGGAGCATCTTTGGGAAAAATAACTGCAATATAAATCTGCGTGGATCTCTGTATGAGGTTTGTTTACATTACTGTTTAAATTGTAATTTTGTCATAAGGCTATGATACTGGTTCAGTTATGAATTACTCTGTAATAAGAAATTATCAGTTGATGAGCTACACTGCAATAACAATGTTGAGTTCATTGGTTAACAGAACAGCTAAAGAATGATATAGCCAGAATTGGAGTATTGCTGTGGGAAGAATTATAGGACACGATTTAACTGAAGACGTTTTAATTAACCTTTCGTTGAAACGTGTAGCGACTATGCTTATCCATGGCCAGGGTATGTCAAACCACTGTCCGGTTACTATGATAATGTGGTTATAAAGCCCTCCACTGTAGTACATGATCGTAACGTTGATACTGATAATTGGATTTTTGTATATCAGGTTATGCATAGGGTTGTACATATTATAGAGGATGCTATATTAATTGCAGATAAATGCAATGGCACACTACTTATCATTTCTCTTGTGTTTTGCGGGGTTGTCTCCCTTGGTTACTATTTACTGGTTACTGATATGAGATACAGTGTGTTAACAAGAATAAACTGATTCTTCAACAGACTGAAACTTGTTACGTTGCTTTATGAGGAAGAACGTGACCCTACGTCACAACTGGTGCCAGAAGCGGGATATAGCAGCTATCATACAGTAACACACTAGTAACCAGGGTGAGTCAGCGGAACCATGCCAATCAAGGAGATCGTGTGGGGACCAGTGATGGCAACCAACCTGGAGCAGCAGAGACTGAAGTGGAGAGACTCCGGCAGGAATTGGAGCAATTGAGTTTGAGAATCGCAGCTGGAGAGCAACATGTTGTTCATCCACCTACACCCGCCCGCATAGTTTTGCCACCTCCCGTGCAGTTGCCCCTCTATTGTGGGAAAGAGGACCCAGCGGTCTGGATTGACAGAGCCTCAAAGACTGTAACTATTCAGAACCTCGAAGGACTGACTGCTGTTCTTTTCCCCAGGGATTATCTACAAGGAGTAGCAAAGGGTGAGTGAGTAGGATTTAACGTCGTTTTCAACATTGTTTCAGTCATATCACGACGGTGCCTACATGTGCCAGAACACGAGAGTGTCCACAGTTCCTATTATTCTGGACACTGATCAGCCCAGTTAGTACAGCACCCGGTCACCCATCCAAGTATTGACCGAGCTCAACGCTGCTTAACTTCGGTGATCTGACGAGAACCGGTGTGCCCAACGTGATGCGCCGTACCGGAGTAGCAAAGGATGAGGTTAGGCATCAATTATCTGATACATCTGAACGACTTTTCGAGATTCTGCGGGAAGTGTTCGGCAGTCGGGCTACACGACCACACTGTATGAAGGAGTTTTATAATAGGAGTCAACACTCATTAGAGACCGTAACTTAATATTCACATGCATTGGTATCTATTGTCGATAAAGTAGCATTACAACCGGAAGAGAGGGAACAAATGTTGAAGGAACAGTTTGTTGAAGGGGTTAGGCCAGCAACCTTGCATAAGTTGCTGAAGCGGCGGGCTCGCGGTAATGCGGGACTGACCTTCCTGCAACTTCGTCAGATGGCTCTGGAAGAGAGTGATGAGTGTACCTCTGGTGAGGCTCACGTGAAGGAACGGTGTGCTGAACAATTTGTAGGGAAATAAGACAAAGCGGGTGCAACGCCTGCATGGGCGAATGAACTCATTGAACTTACTAGGCAGTTGGTACAGAAGCAAAAAACTTTTGATACCCAGAATGTTACCTTCATCCCTCCACTGAATGTGCCCCCGACCTATGTGCCTCCTAAGAACGTGCCCTCTACACATGTACCTCGTTGTCAAATAGCGTATGACACCGGACAGAAGGGAAAAGAGTTGGTTGGTTACTACTGTGGTAAACCGGGACTTTTCAGAAAAGAATGTCATAAGAGAATATATGATAGCAGGAGAAGTGTTGGTGTTGAACTCGCCAGGAAGGGCCACCAAACATGGATAGTACACAGATCAGACGGCCTGAGCAGCCTGAATTATGACGTCAGGTTGTAGTTAACTGCCCGGAAGCAGAAGCTATTCTAGCAGGACATTTAGTTACTTGCCTTTTGGACACAGGATCACAACCTATTACAATGAGTATCTGTCAACCAATCGAGACCATTTAGTGGTTAAGGCTTACAGCGGCTAACGGTTGGAGCTTCCTTATATGGGGTATATCACAACAACTGTAACTGTATTTGCCACTGTTGTCCCAGATGTTGGTATTTTGGTACTTATGCATACACCAAGTCAGGGTGGGATAGTGTACGGCGCCCTGGGATACTAGGCATGAATGTTCTGCGTCCTGTTCATGGGTTTCAAACCTTTACTGTACAACCAGTTTCTGTATCTGAGCAAAAATCTAAATTTGTTCGGGTGTCTGTGGAACATGACGTCATGATTTCCGCATCTTCAATTACACGATTTATATTTTCGGGGATTCCTTCCATTGGAAATGTGGAAAGTCACTCACCGACAAGAAATCAACTGATGATAGGCCCTACCCTGCCAGAAGGATATGTGGAAGCTGTTAACATCACAGATAAGTGACTACCTCGTAGGACAAGGATAGGTGTCAACATTGCAGAGGAGTTTTCGGTTTCAGTGGGTGTGAATAAAATTGTAGTGGGATCAGACAGTGTCTCCACAGTTGGATGGTTTTGATGGTTCTTCAGAAGAACTGCAACAGGCAACTTTTACAACAATTCGGAGATGTATTTACCCCAGGTCTCGGCAAGACCCAGACAATAAGACACATAATTTACACTGCACACGATGTACCAACCTTTGTGTCTTACCGCAGTATACCATCTCACCATATTGCCGAAGTGAAGGACCATTTGCAGGACTTGCTTGCCAAAGGTATAATTCGACATATTTCTTCCAGCTATGGGGTTCCACCTGTATTAGTCAGGAAAAAATCCGGGGAGCTTCGCATGTGCGTCGACTATAGGAAATT
>JAVTVY010053654.1:0-25961 GCA_036873755.1 Hanleya hanleyi
CGTTGATGCACTAACTATGGTGAGTTTTGTGAGTGCGTGAGCGAACGTGAGTAAATGGGTGTTCATATAAGGTCGTTTATAAACCATTAGCCTCAGTCTGTGTGTACCCCTTGCGCTTTAACGCCATAATGTAGACAGATGAGAGAACAACAACAACACGTTGTGGGAGCCGCGCTGGGTATGTTTACAATTCAAGTATGCTCTTATCCATTCAGAAGGTGTCGTTTGAGAAAGTTCGCTCAGCCAGGATCGCTTTTGGCCCAATCGTCGTCGAGCAGTCTGGGATACCGCTGAGGCAGCATGTCCTGAAACATTAAGCATTATATCGCACTCTACACATGTATGCATGGGTACTTCATGGCGTGTATGTGTAAGTCCGAGCAAGTCGTACACGTGAACATCGTGGTAGAGTGCCTGCTGAATGGAACGTAGACTTTAATCGTCTTAGCATACGCTTGCTTTCATGGCCAGTAACGCCCGCCAACGCCTAACTTAACGCTTCAACGCCCTGGTGAAATAGATCAGAAGCTCTGATTTTCTACATATTCCATGGAATTGCCATTAATTCATCGAAATGCAGTGACGCCCGTCAACGCACGTCGTTACGCTTTAACTCCCGTTTTAGCGCCTTCACGCCCTATCTTTACTCCTTTACTCCGTCCCAACACCTTAATGTCCTATCTAAAACCCTTAACGCCTTATCTTGATAATTCAACGCCCTATCGTTACGCCTTTACGCATTATCAACCATCCAATCACGCGCACATATTTGTCCATTGACCCCTGAACCTTGATGACAGTGACGTCATCACGTGTGTAATGTGTGATATATTCTTTAATGTTTCAGCACATGCTGCCTCAACGTTATCCTGGACTGTCCGACGAAGCTTAGGCCAAAAGCGACCCTGGCCGAAGATTGAACTTTCTCAAACGACGGCTTCTGATTGGACACAAACATACTTGAATTGTAAACATACACAACGCGGCTCCCACAGCGCGGCGTTGTTGTTCTCTAATCTGTCTACATCATGGCGTTAATATGCAAGGGGTGAACACAGGCTGAGGCTAATGGTTTACAAACGAACTTATATGACCAATCAATCACTTTCACTCACTCACCCACCATAGTTAGTGCATGAACGCGTTAAGACGGGCGATGGGCACGCCTCACTCACCATCCTTAGTGCGTCAATGCCTTACGACTGGCGTTAGGCAGGCCTCACTCACTCACTCACTCACTCACTCACTCCTCCTCCTCCTCCTCACACGCCCAAACAGGTAATTCTACCAGGTACCCGGATGAAACAAGACCCTCATCTCGTTCAAAAGCTCTTGCACCTCCGAAACTCCTCTTTCTCTACTACTCCCGAGTGATCTATGCATATAACAGGGTTTTCCCCAGAAAAGTTCCGAAGAATTCAACCTTGACATATAGAGCGACCACCTACAACACAGGGGTTTTCCCAGCTAAACACCCCGTACAATGTCCCGGTTTAGAGCGATATGACACCATCGGGGACCAGCATGATTGGTACATGCACCTTGTCGATGCGTTAGTATCATATAATAGCATGGTACAATCTCGCGCAAAAGGTCGCAGGGCAAATATACTGGGTTTCTGTTTTCTCTACTATTAAACTGGGTTACTTCTCTTGACTTTTTTCGAAATTGAGAGACTACACTCTCTCAACAACATTCCCGTTTCTATGAATCACCAGGTGTGAAGCCCACATTTTATCTGTGACAACATGCACTCACTCATGACTTAATCGGCCTAGAGGAGCTCTTCACATGGATGCCCTTCTCAACCCAGTACGCCCATTATGGGCCCACCGCGACCCAAAAAGGTCCATTCCAATGCCCTTTTCCCACCATTCTCTGCCTGCGCATGCGCACCATTGCGCTACTTTTACCCCACACCAGTCCAGTTGGACGCTATTTCACGAGAGTTTCACTTTGGTACACCTCGATCACAAAACGTTCATTCTCATGCCCTGTTCTCACAATTCCCTGTCTGCGCATGCGCAGAATATTGAAAACGGACGAGATACTAGTCCAGTCGGATGGTCCCCACGAATGCTTCGATTACACCTCACACGGTCCGATCGGACCACTATTGGTCCATCTCGGCCCCAAAACGTCTATTGAAATACGTTTTTGTTAGTGCGCATGCGCAGATAAACTATATTCCCACCCCTCGCCTATCCAGTTGGACGCTCCCTCATGAGTGCTTCAAACTGATACCTCAAACAACCCAATCGGACGGCTATGGGTCCACCAAGACCACAAAACGTCCACCTCGATCCACCTGCCTACTGATAAAGAAAACAAGGGGTCACACATACCGCAAATATCCATGAGTCCATTGGTACTAACATTGTCCACTGCGTCAGAATGGACCTAACATGTCCACACCAGACCTGCCTGACCTTTTCAGCGAAAGTCAACCCCTGGTCGAGACCCCTCTCATCGTGTTCTACATCGCGAGACAAAGAAATCAAGGTGCAACCCCTCTTAGTAAAACCCACAAGGAAAAAACTGATCACCCCAATACTTCCATACCGTGAATGTCCATGCGTGGGTTTCTGATTGGGCCTACACTGTACCTGTATATAAATCTGCCCTCTGGTAGGTATATTAGGGTATTTTCATCCTTGCCAATATGGGCTGACGTGCTCGCTTCTGGAGCGCGCAGTACGGGTTCGACTCCAGCTAGGACCAGATGGATTCCCCTTCTCTCGCTGTGCGGCTATGGGGATTAAAACCTAGAGGCAATGTGTTATCAACATATAAGAATACCAATTGTTTTGAATATGTATTCAAATCCTGCCGTGTCTTATCATCTGCAAATGTTCTTAAACAATTCATGCATGGCGTACAAATTCCTCAATGTCGCTAAGATAAATATATTTTCACCTTGTCTGATATCTTTATAACCCCAAAAGTACGTAGATTAGAGTCCACCATTTTACTAACACTGCTTTGTGTCTCATTTTGAAAAGTCTTCATCCCAATTTGAAAAATATTAACGTCAGCTAACAATCGCGTTATTTCTCCAATAAAACGGCCTTTTATAAATCCCTTTTGTGTTCATCTCTAACTGATGATAAAACCCAACGAATTCTGTGCGCGATGAAAGCAGAAATAAATTTATAGTTTACGTAAAGCAGTGGTATATGGGCGCCAATTTCTAAAAATATTTTCATTCTTTCCTTCTTTCAATGAGAAATGGAGTAAACCCTGTTTATGAAAGGGGAACAATGACCCGGATTCTAAAAGCCTGGGTCGCTAAAATATGCCAATATCCGCCGAAAATATTTGTAAAATTCGACCGAAAATCCATCGAACCCTGGTGACTTTCCTTGTTCCAGCCTCTAGGAGATCGCGAAGGATGAGTGCTATTTCGCTGGATCATTTTTCTTCTTCGCATATTGGTAGCGTCCGCTACATTGAGAGTATCCATTATGAGGTGACCAGGCCAAATGAGTAATGGTAACACAGTAATATCTCCACCCAACACAAGTGCGTGAATATATGTCCAAGAAGAAAGCAGAATCGTAACGCCAGACTGTACGCATATATCGTAGGCCTAAAGTGCAAGAATCAACATGGTTGACTGAAGCAGTAATCGGGTGCCGAAAAACAGTTTTCGTGTGAGGCTCCCAAATTGTAGTGATATCCAATAACAAACCTCATCGGGTCATAATAAAGATTGGTGTGAATATAGATAACTATGAACAACATTGTAAGAATTTCAGCTATAAAATGGTGTATAAAAAGGCCCGCATTATTAAAGTTATGTAGGAAACTGGACCTAAATTATTTGACAAACCACCCTTTCCCCAAACATGAAAATTACCGGTACGGAAATTGTATGACGTTCCCAACTGAGAGGTGATTGACTACTACTTGTTCAGAGAGAATGTCTGGAAGATTACAAAAGATACTGTTTGAATAAATAGTCGCCAGCTCGTTTTCATCGACATTTACACCGAATGATAGAAATTTGGGAAACAGCCCATGGCCATCCGCGTGGTTCCCAGAGTTACCTCCCTTGATAATGTTTTTCCCGAAATATTGAAGATAAATTACATAATCTTGCAGCTTTTTTATTAGCAATTAAACTTTGAAGTGTACTCATCATAACATAATCTAAAATGAAAAGAAACTCTCAATTTTACAATCAACATCAGCAAAGGAAATCCCCATCATGCATTGTTCTGGGGAATACGAAACTGCGGTGTGAAACCAATCGATACCGGTCACGTGTTCAATTTAGATGACACAGGTTACTTTATTCTAGGTTTGGTACAGCCCCAAAGGAATTGCATCGAGGGAATGTAGCACTCATCACACGGAATATGACGCAAATAGAACTTTCCTATTAGCAATAAACCAGTGCTATTAATAATAATGTACATCCAAATTAACATTAGACAACCCAATTCCAATTAAACACATCGGGGTTGTTTGTGACCCACGTAAAGATTTTTTTTAGTTCAGGCTCTCTGATATAAAAGTTTAATTCAAACGACCAAGATCGTGGTGATCTGAATCTTAAATTAAATCAGTAATTGATTCACATTTTGAAGTTAACCAATAATCAACTAATCGTGATAGGTTGATTCAGTTATGCAGTATAGCAGCAGATTTTGTATAGGCCTATTGCAGACAGGTAACGCAATGTCATGCAATCTAATGTAAATTGTTGTAATTATTTGACAGGAGTTTGCGGCGGAATTGTTGACATATTAACAAAATTCATCATATTATTTCTCACACTTCGTCAATATTGTGAAATAGATCCAAGTTTATAGAAATAATCAAGCAACATCTTTCCAAAGACAAGCATTTAATGGGTTCATTCGTGCCCCACATCCGTAGCTAAATAATATATAGCCCTCACCAGTATGAGGGCTATAGGTCGGCCCCAGTCACCTCCAGCGAGGGTTTTAGATAATTTTATTACGAATCACCCACCTCTGAAACTGCCGAACATCTAATCTCTATCCCCTCCTGCGCACTATTTTAAAATCGTGCGCACTATTGTGAAATAGTAACGAATATATCGCCGTCTGAATTTTCCAGTTGACAACTTCCCCTTTATACGTGCCATGTTCAATTGCAAACGGCCAGCACATATATACCGTGACGTCACCAACATGGCGCGTAGAGAGTTGAAGTTTTCGACTGGAAAATTCAGACGGCGATATATGCGTCACTATTTCACAACAGTGAATAGTGCGCAAGATTTTAAAATAGTGCGCAGGAGGGGATAGAGATTAGATGTACAGCAGTTTCAGAGGTGGGTGATTCGTAATAATAATAACCCTCGCTGAAGGTGACTGGGGCCGACCAGTATGAGGGCTACATATTATTTAGCTACACACACCCGGCGAGAACAATGCGTTTGTATGACGTCATCAGCGGAAGTGACGTTACTACCATGACGTCACGGCAGAGCGTTTCACTAAACATGTATCAGTTGTGGTGACACAACAACAGAGTTTGACGTAATTCCATGGTGCGTTGGGATTTCTATAATAATCCACTGATTTTGCGCAGATAGCCTTTAGCATACTCGTCTGGTCTCCACCTGTGGCGTTATGTGTTCTGAAAAAGAAGATAATACTTTCGGTATTGATACATACTTCCGGTATGTATACGTACTTCCGGTATTGATATACACTTCCGGTGGTATTGGTACATACTTCCGATATCGATACATACTTCCGGTATCGATACAGACACTATATACAGTGCAACTGCACTACATTAGGTTCACAAAGCTCGTGATATATGTACGTGTAGCCTATAGTTATGAATTCAGGAATCAAAGTAAATTTTACGTGTACTGCACTTGATGCTGCTAATCTACTAAGATAAGAATATTTGAAGCAAAATGAATAAAAACAGAACAAATGAACTGATAAGAGAAAAGTAGGGTGAACGTTCTGGAATAATCCACATCGTAATCCCAGAAGTACCGCATGTTACCGCATATTCGTAAGACTGAAGGGCAGGTTCACCCAAATACGTTTTTGTTTAATGAGAGCCAGCAACGCCGCCATTTCGGGACGCTTACTGGCGTTAAAATGCTAAAATTATTCTAACGTCATTTTTGTGCGAATTTCTTGTACTGTTGAATCTGCGCTCAGACAAAATACCCTGGCATTATTGCTGGCTCTCGTGAAAAAACGCATGAGCGTGAACCTGCCCTCCAGTCTCGCGCCTGGCATGAATATGCGGTAACATGTGGTACTTCTGAGATTACTATGTGGCTTATTGGATATTGTGTTCTCCATTTCAGGCCTACTGCGGAGGAGCAGAGAGCGTAGCTATCCATTTGCGTACACTTCGCCATCCATAAGATGGCTTGCGAATCGTGTGTCTCCATTATCGCGGAGCGATATCCAGTACTTTACCGGATTCTGTTCTGCCGTCATCCGGCGGAGAACAGACCCGAGAAATCTGATAAATTACAGGTTTTCATACCACTTCTGGAACAGATATTGCCTGGGCTTACAAAATATATAGGTATTTATAACTTTCGTATCATTCAAGAGGTGT
Source organism: Hanleya hanleyi (assembly GCA_036873755.1). Classification (NCBI taxonomy): domain Eukaryota; kingdom Metazoa; phylum Mollusca; class Polyplacophora; order Lepidopleurida; family Hanleyidae; genus Hanleya; species Hanleya hanleyi. The sequence goes on from JAVTVY010053654.1 coordinate 6,571, forward strand.
GGTGAATCTGAAATTTTGAACAACTAGTTCATCACATGACTCGAAAATGGCGAGTTACGTTGGGGTTACGTCGGTAGACTTTAGCTGATTGGCGGACGAAGTCACGTGGTATTGATTTATGGAAATTCCCTCCTGCAGTTGCCGAAAGTAGGCTGAACATGGATATACACGATCCCAGGGCAGTCTTATCGTGTATAGATGACCGAGATGGTTACAGGTTGCGTAGCTACCAACATTTTTTTTATTACATTATCCGGTTTATGCTTTTTATCAGAAAATGTTGAATGCATTTTGAGGAAACTGCTTACCGTACTAGAAAAATATGTTGTTTTCTTTTGTATAAAAGACAGGCATTGGATATATCATGCAGAATTCGGGATGATGCAAAAATAAATTTTGAGAAACCATGCTGACTTACCTTTGAGGAAATATAATAAATATGACATTATATTTGCCTGCACTATTCTCGAGAAAAAACAACTATTTATTTATGTAACGTTTCGGCAGAATGCAAACGTTTTCGCCAAGATGTTACCAACAAATTGGAGTGATATCTGTCTGAGTTTAGAATGAATGGAGAAGATGAAGGGATACATGATGGAAACTGACCTCTTTCGGGTTTTTCGCAGACGTACCCGCGAAATACGGGTGCATCGCAACGTGCATAGTACCATAATCTGTATTTCCCGTCAAGCAAAAAGAGTCCACAATGTGCACCGATGAATGGCTTGCCTATAGACGTGATAAACAAGAATTAACAAGAGCATTATGGGCTTCAAAATTCACCCGCGCATACCTTTGACTGCAAAAGCATAACTTAAGGGACACAATTTGGAGAATTCCCTAGAGCCTAGCCATGGAGATGAATCCATCGAGATAGCTAGTTGAGGTCACGGTCAGTGAATTTTGGAGAAATAATTTTGGTCTATCATCTATACTATTAAAAGAGCCGGACTGAAATGTCTATATGCCTGTCTGTCACAGATATGAAATGTTCGCATGTCAAAGATGGCGTCCGTTGACACCCTTGCAACTGGTTTAGAGCCACCAAACTTAGTACACATATAACGTGACAATCCCTATATGGTGGTACCGGCTAGCAAACTTGGTGCACATGCACGGTGATGGTACGGTTAGTTCCACGATCCGCCGCTAGGGGGCGAATAGGTAACTGTCATCTGAATAATTAACTGGGCTGGTGGACACCCTTGCAAGTGGTTTATAGCTGACAAACTTGGTACACATGTTCTAAGAGACAATGCCAACATGATGGTTTCGTTAGTTCGACGTTCCACCGCTAGGGGGTAAATAGGTAACTGGCATCTGAATAAGTAACTGGGCTGGTAGACACCCTTGCAAGTGGTTTATAGCTAACAAATTTGGTACACTTGTACTACGAAACATTACCTACATGATGGTTGAGGTCAAGGTCAGTCAGTTTTGGAGAAAGGCTTTTGGTCTATCATCGATACTATTAAAAGAGCCGGTCTGAAATTTCCATATGTCTGTTACAGATATGAAATGTCCGCATCCCTGAACCAAACTGACTCGGAATGATTGACATACATATGTATAGTCCCGGTGTATGTATTTGTGTAATCGATAGTTCATATAAGTCTTACCAACAATCGAGGTCATGTATACATGCACACCCTCCATACCACTTCCGTCTTCCCACAGGAAATAATGTCTGTTTCCGATGTCATTGAAACCTATGGCTATCTCATATCTTCCCGGAATATCTAACCGGTCAGCAAGGATAGTAACCAAGTTGTAGATTTCCTGTGAACCGATCTTAACCAAATTCCCATCGGCTGCCTTACAGAGCATTTGTGCATCGAACCATGTTGAGGGATTGTCCATTTTGAATGCTCTGTAGCACGTATGGCCGTGTTTCAACCAATGTTTAGGACAGTAGGCTATAACAGAAAAACATACGCATTGCTTTGAGCTTCTGGAATCGTTTGGTCGTGTGACCCACTGTTCTGTTTTCGGAGAGTTGATGAGATAATCGATAACAATTCAGTTAAAATTAACATCAATGATCACAATAACATTTTTTCTTGCTTTAAAAGATTACTTATAGTTTCTAAATTAGTGTCAGTCTTTAAATCTAATTCAACAACAACATTCTAATTGGCACTATGGACTATGCCATTAAAACGAAATCTATGAGTGTTAAAGTCATCGAGAAACTGGTGACGAGTAATCTTGACAATTGAATTTTTGACCTGAATATTGACATCCGACACATCGCTTTCCACTAATCACCCTACTGAATAGACAAGTATGATTGTAGGTGAATGCACCAGTCCATGTGTCATGCGACCATGAATTGTAGATTGGATCACTTCACATTGAAGCCGGATAACAGCTGCAATGTTATAATGAGGCAACATATGATTGTATATCAGATATGTCGACAGTCCATGGTAGCTACCATTTGTCTTGGCAACAGTCCATTTGGCGAATCATTGGCCAAGGTTACACGGTTCACGTCAGTTCGAACTGATCGTATTTTGACCTACCATGGACTGTCGATCGGTCCGATGATGATACCATGGACTGTCGTAATATCAGACAGACAGAGAATAAACTATTAATGGTGCATATTCCTCTCAAACACACACAAGTGAAAGGAATCGAGAGATGAATGAGTCAGTGATACATGAGGCAGGTAGTAAGTTCCCACGTGTTCATTTTGTGCTCATTTCCTCACACTATAATTCGATGCTAATACCTACCATGAACTGTCCACCAACACCTAAAAACACCTCTCGCCGCAAAAATGTTTAAAAGTTTTGTTAACTTGAAATAGTAATAACCCTACATTTGGTGACAATATAGTACGATATCTCTCCATCAAAATATGACTTGACACCAGTAACCATACCTGTCATCGATATGCTGAAAATCGTTCATTTTCGGCTGTGGTCACTGTCGTCTGGTCAGAAACACGCCCATGCTTGATAACGAAAGCACCGAAAAACCTACCTTCGATTGTGATTTGACACGTGACCGGCGGTGTTTCCGGCCGTGTTTACCTACAATCATACTTGTCGATTCAGTAGGGTGCTAATACATCCACTCGGAAATATGATTTGCAATGGTTTCCATTCGAGTTCAGTAGTTTTCTTGTTTTCCATTGGACTGGATTAATAGAACAAAGTTTTTAAAAAATCCAGATTGAAGGAGGGGGGGGGGGGGGCTCGTGGCAGTAACATTTGACCTACTTGCCCATTGAAAATTAAGTACGGTCCTTATCCTTATCTTCGGATTAAACGGAATATAGACACAAGTTACGAAGCCTAGCGACAGAGATATTCCTCGCTGCGGTTGAATTTTGCTGTCAGTGGACGATATATATCACAGAATTTGAGAAACTTAGAATGGAGAGGTCGGGTGGTATAGTTCGATACGTTCTTGAAAAAATGTTCTGTGTCGTTGATTGAAACTATCACATTTTTCTACAAGATTTTGGATTACGGGCAAAATCAAGGCTCGACTGAGATAGTGTTTTATATCGTGCTCCGAAACGGAGAAAAAAAGTTGACACTTTGACAAACTGTAACATATGAACAGAGTATGAATTCAACCAGTCTTAATAAATTAATATCCTATCAATGCTCCCCAATCGTACATGTCGCTGTTTAGAATCTTACGTATTTCAATTGAATTTGGTGTTCTGAGCGCCCATACCATGGATACATGTATTTAATAGCATTATGACATCATGGTCGCATCTGGACTCATCCATTTGCAGTCGGGGAGGGGAGGTAGGTTCACTGTGTCCGTTTACCCCAATGTTTACACCAAAGATCAGTCCATGTATCTACCCAGTATTATGGTGCCACAATGTCGGGACCGCGGCAACATGAAAAGACTCCCCGCCAGCGAGCCGGCTACTTCGGCTGAGCCAACCAAAAATTCTTTGTCATCAATGTTCCCTTCAAAGCACCATGAAGCGTTCTCTGGATTGGCTAACACCCGAGTTACTGCAAGCCTGTTAGTTCCTACAAGCGACAATATCCAAATGGGGAGCAGATAGGATTTAATTTTAATTAGATTGGAATTCAAAATGGGGACCATGAACGAGTACAGAAAAAAAAGTGATCTTTTTATCATTTTACTCCAAATGTTTGCCTCTCTGCTATAAAAAATGGATAAAAACTGTATTGTTTCAAATCAGATCATTACTCACTAATAAATCATGCAGTTTAATAAATGAAAAAGATAAATGCATAAATAAAACATTCGAAAAATCGGCAAAAAATGCCTTCTATAATAATGACGTCAATGTGGCGGCGGGGATTCCTACTCCCCCCCCCCCCAACCAGCTGCGGCACACCTCAAATCGTCCAAGCCAAATTTGGCGATGTCCTACCGTAAGGGCTGGCTTGTATAATGCTGATAATACAGGCAATTAGCATCAGTGTCTTGTACTTCATGTTTAATGTCGAGAAAGGATGGCTGTTATCTACAAGTAATCAATACAGACTCAATTAGCAGTCACAATGAATAATTCAAATAAAAGATCTTGGAGCTGTATTGGCCTTTCAATAAACAAATAGGCCTACATAGTATACACCATAAACACGCAGAAAAATTAAGGTCATTGTTTTGGATGTGCCCATGCCGAGAACAATATCTGAATATATTATGCAAGTATCCATAACGCTGATCAGATACATTATTGAACACGAACATGATATTGAACATGATACGAAACCTATTCTTGGCGCGCCTTTAATTTTCTAAAGACCCCTTCCACAAAAACAATTTTCCAGCAGCGGAGATATAATGCCACCGCACATCATTTCTAAATATTCTTCATTTCTAAATATGTGCTTAAGGATAGCTGTCCCCTTAGAAGGTCAAAATTGGTCATTTTTATTTTTATTTCTTCATTCAAATATTCACTATTTCCTTTAACATTTGGTGAAAAAATGAAATCAAAATTATAAATAGAAGTGCTTCAATATTAGGATTACAAATTTAGTTTCCCAGGCACTGGGACAATTAAACAGATTGCCTTAGCTCGGGCTTATTTTTGTCTTAAATTTCCTTTTCCAAAACCCATTTCCGCCGTATTATGGTAAGCTAATTATCTATTAGTCCTACTTATTTACATTAACAAACATCCGTACTTTTGTTTCTAATTATAACAGTGACACTTCACTCAGACACCCGCCGTGAAGTGATCTACACAGGTTTTAGCAAGTTTAAGTTTAAATTGAACTTTAAATCGTCCTGATGAAAAAGACTTAGTGTAATAGTTATCCAGCATAAACAGGAATTCGAGTAGGTCCCATTAGACAGATTAAAAATATATTTGACAATAGAATGCAAGCAAAAACTTTGGATTAATTCATCAGATATATAGCTGTAACATTTTGCCCGATTTCTAGCCTTTCATTTTTGTACAAAATCCGAGATTTAAACGTTTATTTCTCGAAAAATATCCATGCTACACTTTTGAAATTTGATATGCTTGTTACTTATAAGGTGATCTAGTAAACTTTATCTCCCTTTTTGTAAGTTCGAATTAGTTTTTTAATTATTCAAATTTTAAGACAAACGACCGTAAAATAGTACGTTTTTTTCACTTTATTTTAGTAAAATAGCTGTAAAAACAAAACCAGGCAAAAATTTAAAAAATGAGATAACTTTTACTAGTTCGAATTGTCTCCTATCAAGGTATACCATCAAAGTTGAAACAAGACCAACAGTTTTCATGAAATTTCAATTGAAAAATGGACGTTATTGTTTTCGTTATAATTTTTTTAAATTGGAATAATTTTTACAAAGTAGCAGCGTCGGTTATACAAATCATATAGCTGGAATCCCCACAATGTACGCTTTCATAAAATATATAGTTTATTATGGTTATCTTGTATATTTATTGATACAGACGACAAATTGTCACGGGGGTGCAAAAACTGCCTCTAAGGGGACAGCTATCCTTAACTCGATATAGACCCTTCTTTTCACGAAATAGCACATGCTGCGGATTTGAGTTTCATGTCATAACTATAATCATAACGAAATCGAGCTAGAACTTTCACATATTGTGTACGGTACATATATTTTCTCTTGTCGTTACATTAAAAAAAATTTAGGACGTATTATTTTTTCCATTCCAACCGCACAACGTATAGGCCCAACTGTCGCCTTAAAGTACCATCTCCTTAGCACCGTTAACATTGACAAATAAAATCAGTATATCTGTTCCTTCTTGTCGATATTTTCCGGACTGTTAATCTATCTGGATTTGACAATGTCTTTAGCATGGGATAGATGGTTATCAGGCCTTGCATTGATCGGCCAGCAGTAGGGGAGATTGGGGTACAGTGTGACATGGGGCACAGTGGGACAAGCCGTCTAGCTCCTTCGTTAAGTACAGGAAGTACAACACCTATATTGATTATATATAAAAACTATCATTGGTAAAAAATTACGAGCAAAAAAACTGTTTTTGAGCAGTCCAAGTAAATTCTGAGGAGTAAGGATGATATTTTGTTACCAAGTTTTCAGCAGTACTTCATGGCTGTTTTGTTACTGCTCAGTGAGAAAGGATGGACAAAGGTACAATTTAAATTAAAAATATTTATTATCTCAGATGTATGTATTAGTTTTTTTCATAAAATGGAAAATATCATGCACCTGGGGCGGACTGGGACACTTTTGCTGGGGCACACTGGGATAATAGTAATCAAATGGTGAAATTTTCTTTGACCCTAAAATGGTATCAAAATGCATTATTCTGTTTCCTAGATTATAATAATTGCTAACCCTATCAGATTTGATGAGTTTTACTAACACTTTCAAAGTCAATTGCTTTCGTTGGAATGAAAATCATACAAAATATTTTTTTTTCTCAAATTTGGCCCCTGGGAAATATTTACGTGAAGCAGGGACCTGAAATAGCAACTGACTTAACCATCGCTGTTGAATCTTCTAAACTCCTATGAAACATATTGGTATATACTTGATATAACATGTATTTTGAATATTGTCCCATCGCACCCCAGTGGGTGTCCCAGTGTACCCCATAGTGGGGCAAACTGGGACACATTTTTTTACGTTTTTAAAAACGAATTCTGGAGAAAATTATAAGAGATATTTCAGAATTTTTTGCATGACTATGTCATGCTAAACATTAGTTATAACGAGAGTATAGAAGACTACACTACATGACAATAATAACAGTGTTTTTTGCAAAAAGGTGAAAGTTGTCCCAGTGTACCCCTTTCATTCGTGATCGCGAGATGCTTCGTCCCTGAAACTTATATGGACGTAGGCGCTGAGGAAAATTGCTTACATGTATATGCATCAGAAATAATTTCTCGTACGTCTACACAGTTCCTTTACCTGCTGTTCAGGTTAATTCGGTGAAGTATCGGAGTTTCAAGCGAAGATTAGCTGAAGGCGGCCATATTGGTTAACGAAATAAAATACTATTCAGTTATCTTAATCCATACGTCGCGTGCGCCACTCATCACCTAGCTCCTACCTGTGCAATTTGATTCCGACATATCAACTTCAGATTTCAAGCGAAAAGTGCTGTCAACCGGTGCTTTCTTCGTAACGGAGACATTTGATGGATCCATAACCTAATTATTGTTCGCGAAGTTTCCTAACAAATCGTTAAACTACAGTGCTTGAGAATGTGACATTTGCTGAATGATCGATGGCCATATTATTTTACCGAACACGTCGTATGAGTATAGTTAGACAGCTTAATCCATCGATCAAGTCGAACGTCGATTGTTTCAGTATTTCTGGGAGGTCATTTGGCTTTTTCTGTGAGCAGGCACTAGATTGCATCGCTATGGTGGCTGATTTCTGTCATGTCGTATCATCGACTATCGCCCTATTTTACTAGAGCGATGGTACGATGCGATGACGCGATGCAATGGTACGATGGTACGATGCGATGGTACGATAGCGCGATACGATGACACGATGCGATGGAACGATAGAGAAATTTCCGTCGTACCATCGCATCGTACCATCGTGTCATCGCATCATATCATCGCGTCGTAGCATTGCATCGTAACATCGCTCCAGTAAAATAGTGCGATGATACGACATGGCAGATATCAGCCACCATACATATCTCTTTTTTTTTTATACAAGCCCATTGGATATACAGGTGATAAAAAATCGACCGGAATAATACTGAGAATGAAGACGATCTGAGCAACTCTGTAGAAATACATTTTGGGGATATGGTGGGCCAGCATAGCCATCACAGTAGCAATATAAGTTTTGAATCCTTGTTCGAAGAGAATAGCGGTGAAGATATCCACGAGACGGAATAATTACCCGTTCAGAAGCGCCAATACTTACCAAATCTATAACTGCCAATTTTTGTTTGTATCATGAATAGAATCACCACAGAGAGTTAAACCTCAATAAATATGCACGACAGAACTATATTTACCTTTTCTCTGTCAAACTGATTCCGAACGGAGGAGGCGACCTGTCTATAGATGAGTCCCGGTTATACTGAGTCATGTGAAAGCGTTTCCAACCAAGAACATGCGAATAATAAATGCAAGGATACAAAGACGTGCTCCTCAATAATTATTACAATCATTAGTTATTTAGAACAAAATATCGTTCCAGTCTCGGGATCCAAGGCTACCGTTCCCACAATGGACTCCGGAGAATTTCAATTATTTGCTGAGTAGTAGATAGATAGATAGATAGATAGATAGATAATCTTCTTTATTGTCGGGTAAAAATTTACACAATAAACATTAGCCAGAGGCTAGTCAGTCCGACATTTAAAACAGAACAACTTGATAACATACATAAAAATTTGCAAAACTAATAATATATATAAAATTTTCAGTAGCAGTTAAAAACAAGTGGACAGATCAATCATATGTAGTTGTTGATTTCTATTGCACATATGGACAAAGAGAGCATCGAAAGTAGTAGTAAGAACACCGATTCTGTCGCTTTTTTGGGTCGATACTTGGTGTAAGAACGCATTGTTGAGGCTTTTGTTGAGGCTTTTGTGCAGCTGAGAAGGGTCACGTCTAGACGCATTGTTGAGCTCAGACAGGCTATTGTAGGCTTTGTCTTGTGCGTTCTTACACCAAGCATAAACCCTTTTTTGAGCGCGTGGAGTGATCCCGTAACATCCGGTGCGAGGTCACATCCGGGTCAAAAGGGAACTTCCTGGTCAAAGTTCATTTCCGGGTCACGGGACTTCCGCTGTCAGTCTGCGCATGCGGAGTCGAAGAGTAGTAGAAAACAAAAGCCATTTCGGTGAACGTTTTGGGTTAGAGGTGGACCATCCGTAGTTCAAATGGGTCGAGTGAGGTATCAGTTTAAAGCACTCGTTGGGGAGCATCGGACTGAGCTGGTGTGTAAGTAAGGCTATGGCGCGCATGCACAGACAGGGAATTGGGGGAAAAGGGCCTTGAAAGAAAGTTTTAGGGTCGAGGTGGACCGTCTGTAGTCCAAATGGATCGGGTCGGATGTCCAGTTGAAGCGTTCGTGGGGGAGCGTCCGACTGGGCTGGTGTGTAGGGGGGAGTAAGGCTATGGCCCGTCTTCACAGACAGGGAATTGTGGGAAAAGGGCATTTGAATGTACGCTTTGGGGTCGAGGTGGACCACCCGTTGTCCGAATGGGTCGTATGGGGGTCCCATTGAAGCGCTGGTTGGAAACTGTCCGACTGAACTATGACGCGTATGCGATCTATAAAATAGACATTTGAATGGACGCTTTTGGGTAGAAATAAGCAATATTCGATCCGAATGGGTTGTGTAGGGCAGTCGTGAATCAAACTCCGACTGGAGTGGTCTGTAGTAGAAATACGGTCAGTCTGCACATGCGCTGTGGGGAAAGGGGTATTTGAGTGGCCACTTTGTTGAAGCTCTGGTCGGGTAGAGTCAAAGAGTCTTAACGCCATGGTACGAATAATCAATACCTTTACAAGTTTTAATATAGTTTATTCTTCCCAATGTTACATCATACCCACGCTAGGTAAGCCGCGCTGGGTATGTTTACAATTGAAGTATGCTCTTGTCCAATCAGAAGCTGCCATTTGATGTTGCATCTGTCATATTCGTTCTCGTCCGTTAGACGTATTCTCGGCTGGTCTTGTCCAATCAGAAACCGTCATTTGGTCGCGCGTCAATCTTCGGCCATGTTCGCTCTTGTCCGTAGAGACGTATCCCTAATCATCGTCGGGCAGGCCAGGATACTGTAACAGCAACATGTCATGGAACAGACCTATGTGCGTTTTGATGTCATTTTGCAGGGCCTCGATGGGCGGTAGTCCCATGTTCTCTTCCAGGTGAATCTTGGCCTTCGTGGGCGTCCTATGCGTGGAGTCGTCTTTCATTTCAAACGACAGCAGATTATTCTGTTCATAGATCGCTGTGACTGTTTGTCTGATGCAAGGGCGCATTTTGATATAAGTATGTTGCAAGTTGTCCTGTCCGGCATCTTCGTATCGGTAGATAGACTCCCAGCAGTTTCTTCATCGGTATCAGTCGGTGTACTCTCAGCATCAGTTGGTATATTCTCACCATCTGCAATGGCGTTTTGTGCCTCGGAATTTTCATTTCCGATGTATATTCTTCTGGTGTCGTATCATAACATAGTGTCTGGTGAACGCACGTTCGCACTCATAACATGTATAACCCATGTTGACGGTTGAACGTCGACTGTGCTCGTCTTTGTATTACGCTTTCTTTTTTATTCGAAGAACTTAATGTTTCAACGCCTTGGCGAAATAGCTCAGAATAGGTCTTGATATCCAATGGAAGTGACACTAATTCATCGAATTGCAACGCCAATCGTTACGCCTTAACGCCAGCCTCAACGCCTTAACGCCCTATCTTAACGCCTTAATGCCCTATGTTAACAGCTTAACGCCTATCTCAACGCCTTGACGCCCTATCTTAGCCCCTTAACGCTCTATCGTAACGCCTTAACGTCCGTCTCAACGTATTAACGCCCTATCTTAACGCCTTAATAATATTTCGTAACGCAAGTGACGTCATCACCGGAAGTGGCGTCATGGCACGCATTTTCGCTCACCTGTTGGTGCCGCCTGGACCCTATAGCAGTTAGGAAATACGGCGCACCAGGGTACCGACAGAACCACCAGTGATCGGACATGCGTGCGATGACGCCATTCTCTGTGATGACGTCAGATAATCAGGCTACGATATTTGATATTTTTGGAACATCATGATGTCTTGCCGGTATCATTGAAAACTGTTGACCGCTTCTCTCTTGCAGGAAACAAGCCTATGTTTATGTAAACTATGATTGTCTTTTTGAATTTGGTGCTAATACTGTTATATGAAAAATGGAATCGGTCTTTGGATTATGGACGCGGATATTCTCTAATGGACGACGGCTGGAGTATGAATGACGGACTAGACGCTTGTAACGTCCCATGGAAGCCTGGGTGAGGAAGAACCCACTGTTTCGGATCGTATTGTAACAGCACCTAAATACCTACGCTGCAGCGATCGAAGGTATAATATTATAGGTATACTACGAATATATGGGGATTCAAATTTTCAGCTGCCAAATAAACAAAACACCTACGTCAATCTAACAATTAGGACAGGCAATCGAGTTTAAAAATAGTCTGAAATATATCGGTATGATCATTGACCGAAAATTCACATGGAAAGACCTGAATTTTGTTGGAAATAACAAAGATCTAAACCTCATGAGTTTATAAAACTATATCAAACTCTCATCAGATCAAAAATATATTACCATCGCCTACCCAGTTAAAAATGAGAGACAACATCCAATATTCGGCCTTAAGATTCCAGTATCCTTAGCGATGAGATTTTCGGCACCGTGACAGTTTTTGCTCAATTAAATTACACTAAATGAACTCACCAAAACGAGTTATGTATTATCTGAAACATATTTATTTTAAGAATCAGAATTTACCGACAATTTTGTCTTTCCAGTTACTATAACTGAATTATTTGAAGTAAAATAAGAGTGTTATTTTTTAATATTTCAAAATATTCAGCAAAAATGTTCAGCTGAACATTCAGATTTATATAATATACCTTTCAAATAAATTAACCTGCTTCATTTTGTTAATTTCGTCATGGAAATCATTTTATGACAATAACTCGAAAAGAAACAAAAAAACCCAAAAAACCCCAGGAAAAGTCACGGAGGCAAACCCAGAGAAAATGAGATATGCCTAGTTAGTTCCATATCTATACAACGTTGTGTCCGAATTTTATGAATTTATGCAAAGTGGCATTGGTGTTATTAGAAGGCCAATGTGAACAACGTTAACCTCAACGGAGAAAATGAGCAAACACTACCGATGAGAGATGTTCTTCAATTTATGTCCCATAGTTTCTTCAACCAAGTTATGCGACTTATAACCAAGTCTCTAAATGTTACCTAATTTTCACTATTATTTGTTAAGAAAGTTAATTGGTTACTCATTTTATCACTTATTTTAATTTTATCGTTAAATCCTACTCACTCACTCACTCACTCATTTTATCACAGTGAGTTAGATAAACATGCGTGAATCAACTGCAGTTCTCACAGACGAAATCAGTCTTAGTGTGTATCTTCAGACGTATTGCCTGACAGCTCAGTTTCAAAGCTGATTTTCCGTATAATGAAATACTTGTTCTTAATCAAAGTACTTAACCCTACCTGGCCTGGGGGGGGGGGGGGGGCAAAAGGGCCCCCCTACCAAACTTTCTGCGCTATCTCCGGAACAACAAAAAACGGATAGCTGAAACTCCGTGGCTTTATAGTTTATCATATTGGGGTCATTTTGAACCTATTTGCATAACAACTCGAATAGAGGATCATGGGTAGATTCAAGATGGCGGCCAGGTGGGGTACCAGAAAAGTGATGTTTTTGTCATATTTCTTCAAAATCTCTGCTTTTCCGCGATGAAAAGTGGGCAAAAACAATTTTATTTCACATCACATTAACATTTACTAATTAATCATGCAGTTTTTTCGGAGAAATTGCATAATAAAAAAAAGAAGGAAAATCTGATCGAAAAATCGACCATTCTTTTTACATTCTCTGGTAGAGCTTGACCCAAGGGTATAGTGTGGTAAGTTTCAGCCCCCTAGCTCAAGGGCATTTCGCCCCCCCCCCCCCCCCTCCCAGGCCTGGACAGGTCCCAAAAAGCCCAGGCCAGATAGGGTTAAGTACTGATGTCGGATTTACTTGCATCCGAGTGGGTTTGTTAATAGTCTCATATTTATGATCAAGAAAGCTGTTCGGTTTGTAGGGTCAAACTTTCACTTTTATCAAAACGATATGAAATGGACCATTTTGTACAGCCTAACGAAGGGCTGCAGATGCACGTAAACGGATTTAAGGTGCACCAAAGTCGGTACATTGGCTTATTTTATATTTTTATGCACTTCTCTCGGCAGATTTTCTTTTGTTGCAAAAATAGGACACATTTAACCAAAACCAATTTTAGCTTTGGTTGAAGGTGTCATAATTTTACAACAAGAGAAAATGTCGATTGTAAATCCACCGAAAAGTGCAAAATAAGCCAATGCGGCAGGTTTGAACCACTGTAACTTACGTGAAAGTCTGGTTGTGTTTATCTGTGGGCCTTGATTTATTCTTTTTCTGATAATTCAGTATCTAGACTGTAAGAAATTCCATGGATCGGCTGTCGATGGACCGTGGAGAATGACGACCCTTCCCGCCGTAACAAATGATACCGGATAATATAGATAGGAAAGGCAAATTTAAGAGAAATTGGAAAGATAAAATTTACTGCGATAATATCCCAATTATCACGTTCAGTGCACAAGCTACCGTGCATTGCAAATGTGTATATGAATGCTGTAAGGGGCATGAATGCTGTAAGGGGCATCAAATGAGAACAGTCCCCGTGCAAAACTACACATGTGCAGAAGAAGAAAAAACAGAACTGAAAAGTGATAACGGACTAGGGTTTACCCTAGGTAAACCTGCACATTATCAACGAAAGATAACCAGATCCTTTCCGCCATAACCGAGCTTTGCTATCAACGTCAATACCTGGATTGTGAGGGCCGTTTGTTTTATAGATTTACTAATTTCTACAATTATGACATTCGGGAATATTTCGAACTATGGTCACTAGGGCAACGGAGATAACGGAGGACCGTATGTCTCATTTCCAACAAAATTACATAAGTACATTGCTAAATCAGTCAGCATAAAAATAATGAAAAACAAACACTTACTAACACAGTCTCATTTTGACGAACCATCTGAAGAAACGCTCCCAAAACAGACCGCCGCGGATACAATGCCCTATGATGTCATGAAAAGTCCACTACCGAAACGAGGACAAAAATCTATTTACACACAATGTGATGAAGTCTGCCATCCTGTTCCCTGATACGCATCTCGAACAATGATAAAGGCGCATATTGCTATGGACCACACTAAGATCTACCAATTTATTTTTTTAATAGGATACAGTGTTTGTAAATCTATGAATTGGAAAAAGAAATGCATAATGGAATGAAACATAGCTTTGAGTTGACGGGCCTCGAAATTCGTACGGCAAGCGGCCCGAAATCCACAATTTCGATAAATCATTTAATCAATCGAATGTAAAATTTGTTCATGGATCAGCCAGTTTCCAGCATAGATAGATTAACCGCTAGTAGGAATACTAATTGGGCTAATCTCTGTATATACACTTTATAGATTGGTGGTTGGCCATCTTGCCACCATTGTACAGATTTGTCCATTGTCGATCGTGATCTATTGCATATACTGAAAGTGATTCTAGTCGTCTATTGCCTATACCTTGAGCTATTCCATAGTAACCCCCTAATTATATTTATGTCCCGTGGCAACCATTGAATAGGTCATTTGTCTTTAAAATGGATTCAAACTACAACAAATCTATTGGATAACACACGGGCGTGCCAAATAAGGACTTCCAGTTTTTAGTCATCCACTTCGAGGAAAAGCTGTTTTAGTCATGTACACGTTCAGAAAGAAGGTGTTGGCTCAATGATCAACACCATAAAATATTGCTGAGAAATGGTGTTTGACCAATGTGAACACTAAAATATGGTGTTACGGCCAATCCAACACCAAGTAATGGTGTTGGGCAACAGCAATAAATGGCATTGAATCGGCTCAACACCATATTTTGGTGTTAAATGATACGTGCTAATACTGGCTAAAAGCAATAATTGGATTTGGCCAATAAAGGGTGTTTGATATAAGTAGTATACAATACCCGAATTGGCGCAATAGCTTCTCACTGCGCATGCGTGTGACGTCATAAGTGTAAAAAATGTGGCGGTTTTGTGGCGGTATTGGATGTGTGCGCATGCGTGATGTGTGGGAGGTGGGTTGTACCCACCTCCCACATTTGTACCCACCTCCCACATTTGTGGGAGGTGGGTTGTACCCACCTCCCACATTTGTACCCACCTCCCACATTTGTACCCACCTCCCACATTTGTATTTGTGGGAGGTTGGTTGTACCCACCTCCCACATTTGTACCCACCTCCCACATTTGTACCCACCTCCCACATTTGTGGGAGTAAAATCTATAAATTCCAAGAATCTTCATTATCATGTGGGAGGTGGGTACAAATGTGGGAGGTGGGTACAAATGTGGGAGGTGGGTACAAATGTGGGAGGTGGGTACAAATGTGGGAGGTGGGTACAAATGTGGGAGGTGGGTATGGCCGCGAGTAGTAAAATGTATAAAAGGAGTTGATTTTTAGGGAAAGGGATGTATTCAATCTGACTTACCTGACCTGACTTGATCAGCCAGCCAGCCCGCCAGTCCTCCTGCCTGCCTAGCCGCTTGTAATAAGACGAAAAGCATGAGACGTGGAGAAGATTTTCCCTTTGATCCAGCAGTACCTCCGGTTGAAGTCTTGCCTGAAGATGAGCGTGTCAGGGACATTTATCAACGTCACTGGGCTACCATACGCCATTGTTTCCACCGTGACCGTCGTCTATTGGACTTGTATAATTTTCGGTTGGAGGACCTCACGTATCTTCCTACTTACGCCGAGAACATTTTTAAAGATCAGGTCACTGCCTTCAAATTGAATGTGACATTTGGGTATATCTTACGGCACAAAAAGACGGACCAGCTGCGGTATTTCTATCCCAGTAACAATTCGTATGTGTTTGACCAGCCATTCACCATCACGGATGCCATTTCTCTGGAGCCGGTGGTCGAGCAACTCACTACATTAGACCCGTTGGAGTGGGCCCGTCTGCAACGCCCCAATACACAATGGTTGGTGCAAATGGTGACTAACGTTACATTTTTCGTCACGAAAATGAGAGATCATCCGATCGGTGCTCCTGTACTACTGCCTCCGTGGTTGCTTCATCGACACGGCCTGTATGCATTAACAGTAGGGGCGAAGGGGCCCTACAAAGACCGGAAATGTCTGTTTCGGTGTTTGGCCGTGCATGTGGACGAGTGTGACCCCCGGAGTTGTGACACAGTGGCCGATGGCTATTGGGAAGAATATTTAGAGCAGCAAGACATGGATAAGCGGCACTTCCGAGGTGTCCCCTTCAAGCATTTGGATGACGTGGAGTCCCTGTTTCATATTAATATCTTTGTCTATCGATTACGACGGGAGGATGACGATACATTTGTGGCTGAATTGGTTCGGCGATCCACAGAACGGTATGCTGCTACGATGAAAGTGAATGTGTTCGACGACAATGGCATGAGTCATTTTTCGCTGATCTCCAATATGAGCCAGTACGCTCAGTCTTTCAGTTGTGCCCAATGCCATCGGGTGTTTAAATACTCTCGCGACTTACATCGCCACGAGAAAATCTGTGACAACAGTGTGAAGCGAGTCTATCCGGGTGGAGTGTATCATAATGCACCTACTATTTTCGAGGAACTGGCCGATGAGGGACTCATCATACCGGAAGAGGACCGTTATTTCCCCTACCGGGCGTGTTATGATTTTGAGGCCCTGTTGGAGCCCATGGACCTGTTTTCATCCAAAACACAGTGGACGCAGCGCCATATTCCTCTGAGTGTCAGTATTTCCAGCAACGTACCTGGCTATGACGCTGCTCCGGTGTGTTTCGTGTCCACGGGGAACTCCCATGAGTTGATTACCCGCATGATGGAGTATTTAGAGCAAGTCAGTGCGGCTAGTACGGCATTGTTGGTGGTGAAGTTTCAGCACGTCCTGGACCAACTGGACGACCGCATTCCTGTACCGGGTGTAGCGTTCAGCGATGATGAAGAATCCGAGTCCGAGTCCGAGTCCCTGCAGTCGCAGCCTCTGCAGGCGCGGGATGTTCCTCTACCTAAACCGTATGCGGAGAAATTGAAAGTGCGCTTCCTACAATACCTAAGTCAGTTACCGGTGCTCGGCTTCAATTCGGGACGCTATGATTTGAACATGGTGAAGGAATTTCTCTACCCTTACTTGGCCCAGTCCGATACCCTCAAGTCGGTGATCAAGAAGATCAATAATCATATGGCCCTCACTACTACATCACTGCATTTCCTGGACGTGCGCAACTACCTAGCTCCTAATTGTAGCTATGATCAGTGGGTCAAGGCCTATAACTGTGCACAAACCAAAGGGAGGTTTCCTTACACGTATATATCATCGCTCGACCGTTTGCAGGAAACACAGTTGCCATCTCGGCACGCCTTCTTTGATGATTTGAAGCAAGTGGAATGTCCGGAAGACACGTACCGTGAACTACAGCAGGTATGGAACGATGAACATATGCAGACCTTGGAAGATTTCCTCATATGGTACAACAACCTAGATGTGGTTCCTTTCCTGGAGGCGGCCGAGAAAATGGTGCAACTTTTTCAACGCCAAATGCACGTGGACATCTTTAAAGAGTGCTTAAGTTTACCGGGGCTGGCCCTTCGCCATTTGTTTCAAGAGTGTTCCACTTACTTTTCGCTGGTACAACAGAAAGATGCGGACATGCATAATTGTTTAAAAGATAACATTGTGGGCGGGCCCAGTCTTATTTTTCACCGCTACCACGAGAAGGATGTCACGACTCTCCCCAGTGGAAAACCCGTTGCTAAAATCATTGGATTCGATGCCAATGCTCTGTACCTGTGGTCGTTGGCCCAACCTATGCCCAGTGGTCATTATACACGTTGGTTGGCGGAAGGACGTCATTTTACACCCCAACGGTTGCCTCACAAACATCTTGCCGACCAGTGGTTGGAGTGGGAAGCCTATCGACGGGGTATTTATATACGACACCAGACCAACGCCACTGAGAAGCGGATAGGCGATCGGCGTCTCCCCGTCGATGGGTTTGCCCTTGTACAAGGAACACCCACTGTTTTCCAGTTTTATGGCTGTTACTGGCACGGCCACGGATGTCATTTCAGCGCGGGTCGTTTTAATGAGCGACGCGGGAAAACATCCTTAGAATTACGGGAGGAAGTAGTGGCCAACGGAGATTATGTGAAAGAGCGAGGCTACCATTTGATTGAAATGTGGGAGTGTGAATTTCACACCCTGTGCCAGGCCCGTCCCCATTTACAACGGTTCCTAAAAGAGCGAGAGTACCCGTTGAGTCGTCGGCGACTGCTGAGTCTGCCACAGATGTTGGACGCCATTCGTTCAGGGCAGCTCTACGGCTTTGTAGAATGCGACCTGCATGTTCCCGACACTCTCAAGCCCCTCTTCGCCCAGTGTCCGCCTATCTTCAAGAATACGCTGGTGGGTCGGGATGATATTGGCGAGACCATGCGCACCTACGCAGAGCAACACGAGTGTTTACCTCAACCACGCCGCATGTTGATTGGAAGTATGTGGGCGGACAAAATCTTGCTGGGCACCCCCTTATTGCAATGGTACATGAAGCACGGTTTGGAAATTACTCAAATCTATCAAGTCATCCAGTATGTCCCCGAGGCTTGTTTTGCGGACAAGGCTGAGCTCGTCACGGCGGCCCGTCGTCAAGGTGATGAATACCCGAGTCAGGCCATCATGGCTGAATGTTGGAAACTCACTGGCAATGGTTATTATGGAAAAACGGTAACCAACCAGGATAAGCACGTCAACGTGAACATTTGTACGACTGCCCAAGCCTGCAAAAAAGTGAATTCTCCTCTGTTTCGGTCCGTGGAGGTGATCGATGACGACACCTATGAAGTCACTTCAGCTAAGAATACTATCCGGTACAATTTACCCCTGCAGATTGGATGTATGGTCTATCAGGTGGCCAAGCTGAGGATGTTGCAGTTTCTCTACGACTTCATGGGTGTCTATTTTAATTCCTCAGACTGGCAGTTGATGGAGATGGACACAGATTCGGCCTACATGGCCGTCTCCAACGCCGATTGGGAGACCCTGGTGAAACCCGAGTTACGGGAACAATATGAAGCGGA